>OX638227.1:4766640-5074140 GCA_951805285.1 Thymelicus acteon | reverse complement strand
GTTTGCATCGCGACAGAAGCGCGTTTGTATCGCGTTTGTATCGCGACTGAATCTCGGCCCGTGGGCGAGGGCACACAGCTAGCAACCGCTTCGCTGCTGTATCGATGCGGACGCGCGACAGCATCGCTACAAAAAGTCGTCGTCGGCGAGGGCCCTAATAGCTTAAGTATTGAAATCCAAGTACTTAAATGAAATTTCCTTAGCCACTTTTCATAACAGAAATTGTAACGTTGGAATTATAATCAATACAAGACGGGGATTTCATGCAGTCTTTTCAATCAAGTAGAAACTTCTTAAGGCAATGTATGCTTTAAATATAAATTAAAAATCTGCACTAATTCGTACTGGATCAGCAAGGTAAAGTATCCGTGTCCTATTTTGTAGACTTTTAATTGGTTACAGCCAATTAAAAATAATTACATTATAAAATGAATACATATAAGTCGATTCTTGAAATGTCAAGATTTACGAGTTTACTCCATTTGTCATCTCTGCCGTCGCATTTTCTTTTGCCTGGGATACGCTTCTTGTTACGTGGATCTATTATGCGATGTTCTGGGTCGGGAATGTCGGGATGTATTTCATTTCAACATGTCGGTGGATATTCTTTATTTACATATTCTTGTTAGAAAATTCAAGACTTTATTTGAAGTTGTATAAATATTGTAAAAGAGTACTCCCTATTTTTTTGTTTGGGGTATTAAGGGCTCTGCCTATTCTTGAATGTAAGTCTACCTCCTGTGGTTGTTTACTGAAATAATTAAGGAGTCTATTGACTATTGTGTCAGTTCCTATTTGTTGAGAGTCATGGGTATCTGTTTTATGCTGATGTTACTCATGTGTGGTAATTAGATTTTACAACCCTTGTACGGAAATCATATGTCAAATATTTTCACCTATTTCAAGTAGCAGTTTAAGATAAAAGAAGCTAAATGACTTATAGATTTAATTAGCCGATACATAAACATTTACATATTTATGCACCATTTTATGTTAAATTAACAAAGCTTCATTAGTAATTATTTCATGTAATACTTCAAGCATTTCCCCTTATAGTAACGAGAACTCCGTTCCCCTTATAGGAACGAGGAGTCCTTGCGTGTCAAATTTAAAGAAATAGGTATACTTACAGTAGCTTTCCAATATATTTATAGTAATTTAGTCTTTATAAGGAATAACATAACTGCATATAAACAAAATTGTGACTTATCAAATCGGCAAACAAGAAGGATGCATCAATTGGCTACATCTTCGTACCGTCTTGCTAAAGTGCAGCGTTCTTTTATGGGACTCGGTGTAAAATTCTATAATAAAGTCCCAAAGCAAATACGTGACTTGCCGGTGGAATCTTTTAAGAAACGTGTAAAAATTCAACTAGTAGGCAAGGGTTATTATAACATAGATGATTATTTAAATGATAAAGATGCTTGGAAATGACCAGCTAGGCAACCAGTTCTGCTCAGGTTAGAGAATACCTATTTTTGTAATAAATATAAGTCTTATTTTTAAAAGATGTGCCGAGGAGTTTATTTACGGCTTTTCTTCTCCTCCATTACAAAGCACCTTTGCGAAAAGCTGGTAAATTAAAAAAATTACGTGCATAAGTGTATCAGTGATATCTACATGAATAAAAGATTATTTCATTTCATTTCATTTCACTCTCGAGCCGTCTTCTCATCAGGTTATACCTTACCGTAGAAAATGAACAACGTTAATTTTTTTAGTTTACGTTCGAATACAATGCTGTTAGGACGACTTTAGTTATCTATGAAATTATTGCATAATTTTGCGTAACTGTGTTATGAGAGTATGCGTATTATTGTGGAGTAATTTAGAAAAATCCATATTATGAAGAAACAAAAAAAAATATTAGTTAACTATTTCGTGAAACAGCGAATAATAATAACATATAAATTATTGTAATAATACGCGATTTAAATTAAGTGAACACCTGTGCGTTGTGAGACATAATAGTACCATGCGTGGCACTGGCAACTCAGTGTGTTTTCAGCTAAGTTTTAAGTATCTAAGGCCAGCGCTTGTGAAAAGCTTGTGTAAACTGTGGAGGGCGGCAATGCACTCGCCGACAGCTAGTGTTCGCAGCTCCTTTCACGTACCTCCTTGTGTAGTCGAGAGGCTTTGTACGAGGAGAAATTTTTCAAAACTTTAGAGAAACCTGAATGAAGGGCGACATTTTAGTTTTGAAATTTAAATGGATGATTTTTTTTGGACGCTGGTGAGGGAGTTACAAAGTGAGTTTGTGGTTGTCAAAGCGTTTGTGATTCTGGCGTGACCCGTTGTATTGAGAAAGCGACGAAAGTAACAAACACCGAGTATTATACACGCAACTGGTGTACGTGATAACGCCGATTAGTTGCCGGCACAGCCACTGTTAGAAATAATTTATAAGTAAACAAACGCTACACACTCATGGCCCAAAGTAGGTTTCTCAATTTATTTTGTACGCTGATATTTCGACCCAGTTGCATGGATCGTGGCTGAACGCTGAATTGCGATCGTGTAGAGAAATTTTTGACAAGATGACAGATGACATTTGACACTAATACCTTGTGTACTACCAACTTTTGGTCAAGTAAAATTTTACCTAATAAAATATCATGATAAACTATCGAATAAATCTTCACACTTTATTTCATCCTATCTCCCATATTTACCTGGATATAGTGCGTAATTTCTCAATGTTTTTTAGGATCAGGGTCTGCCACAACCCGGCGGGTCGTTCATAAAGTTGTTTTTATTGCGCCGCTACTTGGTAATGCGTGCCCGAAAGCAATTTGCGTAATAGGAAGCTGTAACGCGTTCGATTTCATCGCTACCCTACACCATGTATTGCCTTTTATTGACAATTGCGACTGTTACACGTGGATTGTTTTTTGTTAGTAAAAATAATTCTTATAATTGGACCATTTGCTCTAAGTGTGTAGACTTGTAGGAGAAACAATTGGTCATCGAGTTCTGTACCGCAAGTGTGTACGAGTATAAAATTTAATTCCCGTTGTCCCGTTGTCAACTTGTAATATTGATATAGATTTAACAATAGATTTTACTATAATCTGACAAATGAATTAGCAGAATTAGTTAATGTTAGAAATAAGGAAAAGTACCAATATATTAATTAGTATTAAAACAACTTAATTCAGTAATAACTTAAATAGTCCATCCTGGAAATCCTAGACAGTTTTTGAATATAAATTTCCGAGATAAACTGGATAATTTGTCGGGAGCTAACAATATTCATAGGGTCAGCATCGTTCGAAAAGTAGGTCATTCCTGACAAACTCTAATCAGTTCGGAACTTCGACGATATTGTATGCAAACAGAATAACCAAGGATATGTTTGACATTTCATGGTTCTTAGGACGTCAATCACAATAAATCCCAAAATGTCCGTCCTAACGTTTGTGAAACGCGATTTATGGAGCCTTGACATCATCCTTCACCGCTCCAGTCGTTAAGGTAAGATGACCTTTGCTATAACAAGGTGAATCGTGTATTAAACAACGGCCACTTGATATTCTAACAATGTAGACACTTTTACCTGGTTAAGTATTCAGATTTATCCAAGTATGAGTTGACGAAAATAAAGAAGTCTTTATTGTATGAAGAGTGGGGTGTGACAAAGTTCACGAATATTATTAAGGCAGATACACAAGATGTATTGGTGTAAAGTAATCTTGTAGATTTTGAATTAGAGAAAGGGCACTAAGAGGGATACTTCAGTCAGGATTCCATTTTTTGTATTGGATAATGAAAATAAATGAATAGATAGGTAATAGTTCGATTTTATCTTTTTTATGAATTAAAGATGTTAATTTTTGTTGGAATTACCTGAATATCGTTGAGGTAATTATAGAAACATTAATTAAGGCGCTGCCGCGCCCGTTTGGTTGATTTTCTTTTGGATATATTTCGTAAAGTGTATACGCTATTAGCGTAATACTTAGGTATATGTTTTTTGACTATGTACTTTAAATCTGCTCGAAAATGAAAACACGATAACGCGAAATTTTATCGATAGAAAAAAATCATGAAGTTGGCTCTAATTATTTACATTATAGCTTGCCACCGCGATATTTAAAGAAATTTGTGCATGGAATGCTTTTTAAAATATAGTACATTAACACATCTAAATCCATGTGTTTTTTTGTGAAAAAACATGAAGTAGTTTTTAAAAACCAAATAAAAACGTTGTTTGGCGCTTATGTCGGTCAGTTTCGAGCGCACGCTCAGTATAGCTGTCTCACAATTTTCATACAAGAACTCATTCCCACACTGTCTTTATGATGTGCGTTCAGTCGACTGCGGTCTTCATCGACGTCGGACGTATGTCTCTTTGCGCTATTTTTTATACGCTTTTTATTAAAGAATTTGAAGCAGCGTATAAAGTTTTTGACTTTTGCTTATGATTGTCAAAACGTTAATTGGGGAAAACTAAACAGCACAGGGAAATGGAGTAGTTTTGTTTTATTATTTATATTTTATTATTTGTACTTAAATAAAAATGTTTGATGATATGTAAGAGAATGAATAATTAAATTACTGTTCAGTTGCGTAATACATTATCTATATATATAAAAGCAAAAGGAGGCTCGCCGCTTTTTATTCGGTTCGGTAGTTTCTTACATAATGAATAAAATGAAATTTTTCAAGGAGATTGCCGGGAAGACGTCAGCTAAGAACGGATTTTTCGAAATTCATCTCCTAAGGGGTAAAAATAGGGGTTGGAAGTCACTTTCATACAAACCAACTCCGTCAGTTTTAGAGTAATAAATATATTTTTTTATGTAAGTTTATCGTTATGAACAAAAGTTAACTTTGACCCATTTTTTTTTTTGAAAATCCTCACTTAAAGGGAAGTCAATACATTATTTATGAAGATTTAAAACATACACCCACACTCAGATTGTAAATATACGTGTATATAGTATTAGTAGAAACTAGCCAAGTTAAATGTAGAGCTTGAATTACATGTTGTTGTGACTAAAATTTTAGGATTTTCTACACAGAACTTGGCACCCATTTAGATGTCAATTCTTTTTTTTTATTGAACTTTGCTCTCATTTCACATTTATGTTTTTGATGAGATAGTATCCTACATAAAGTAAGACCAAGCAAAAAATGAGTTTTTTTCTGGCAAGTTCCTACTTACTATTTTCACGTATGCACAGATTTATTCTTCGACTGAATTCACTTCGTGTCGCCTTTTATATCGAATTATGATGGATATCATCAGTGTCCAAGGAGTGAATTTGAATCAAGTTATTTTATCATGTACTGTATTGGTCTTACATTTTTAAATAGGTTTCGCTTAAATTTAACTACGTTCCGTTAAATTAATAACGTAATGAATATTAAAAAATATGATAATTTTGAAATTATTACAGATATTTCTTTGATGTAATGATGCAGTTTTAGTTTTCATCAAAATCGGCCCCGAGACTCCTTTCAGCATTGTTCGCTATTCCTCATACTTTCAGAGTTGGCCATCCACGCACACTTTGAAAATTCAACCTTTATAATATAATTTGTATACATAAAATAATCTGTTTTCTATTCAATTGTGTTTTACCTATTGCCTATTTTAAAACAAATTGATACATTACTTAACACTATGCGAGTTTTATTAATGAATAATGTATTAGGGAATTTAAGAGTAACGTATCCCATCAAAAACATATATGTAAAGTGAGAACTAATTAAAAAAAATTGAGATCTAAATGGGTGCCAAGTTGTGTAGAAAAACCTAAAATCTTAGTCACAAGAACATGTACGTCAAGCTGCACATTTGACTTGGTTAGTTTTCACGTACCTACCTAAGCTATATATTTGTATAATTATCTTCGTTAAGTCTTTTAGGTTGATGAACTATGTTACTTTTCTAAAATTTGGTTTGTTGGTTGCTAACTGAAAACTAGCCAATTCAAATGTAAAGCTTGAATTATATGTTCTTGTGACTAAAATTTTAGGCTTTTCTACACAGAACTTGGCACCCATTTAGATCTCAATTCTTTTTTTTAATTGGCTCTCACTTTACATTTATGTTTTTGATGGGAAATCATTACTTTTTGTACAGAAATTATTAGAAGGTACTTATTCATAACGTTACTGATTAATTGTTTACCTTATACATGAACTGTTATAGTGCTCTTCAACTAAATCTGTAGTTAGTGCGCCGTGGTCTGAAATACCTATTATTTCATTATTTATAAGTAATGACGTTCCACTATTGATGTCCACTAATATTGAAATAATAATTATTAATACTAAATCCCAGTTATAATATCGTAATATTAATAAATACGATATTCAACTATACTTCTATCCATACTCATATTATAAATGTGAAAGTGTGTTTGTTTGTTTGTTTGTCCGTCTTTCACGTCGCAACGAAGCTGATAAATGGTATGGTTTTTGTGTATGGAGTTAGTGAGGAGGGTGGAGAGTAACGTAGGCTACTTTATACCGCGGTAAAACATCCCCATGGGAAGATCGATATTTTGTTAGTTGCTAAATATTTAGTTCCGGATGTTGCTAATAGATGGCGTTAGTAAAATTCATTTGCAAGTTCTGAATCACGCTATCAAATGATACATGTTTACATATGCAACTAAATCTAACTAAGTAAAAGTAAGTAGGATTTGTAAAGAATCGATCTCTACCGCGGGCGAAGCTGCGGGCAAAAGCTAGTTATATAGTTATAAGTAGTTTATGTTCGATGACATAACGTGCTACAATATATTTTGAAACAATACTTCGAATCACTTTAAACTGGTATAATTTCGGAAATAATACAAAATTTAGTCGTTTACACGCTATACAAGATTAGAGAAAAATAATTTTTCACACATTAAAAATGAAACGACGTAATACACTGGAAATAATGTCCCACACACACTTTCCCAAAGGCACTTGGGACACTTAACATCTTCCCCCCGTTGAAAGCTTCACAAAGTACTAAAACTGATATGTTTCATTATATGTTCAGCTTGAAATATAATGAAACATATCATATGTATGTATGTGTATATGAAATTTGGAACACATATGTATTTCGCAAGTCTCAATAAATGTTAAAGTTTCAATAAAATTTGATAGGTTTATGTTGAATAGTTTTTGAGTTATGAGGTGGTCAAAAGTGGCTCCAAATGGTTCATGTAATATTACACACGGTGCTACTCGCCAATTCTGTTAGTTTGAAATTGGCTTGAGACGCTACCGCGTATCTAGATTATTTATTCTCTTCAACATCGTCAAACTTTGTACAAAAATTTCTCGTTTCGTTCTACCAAGAATAAGTAATATGTAAAGAACCTTAAAAGCCTACCACGGCTATGTTGCCTCTAATTTAAGGTATGGTATAGTTTTTATGGGGAAACTCTACAGATTGCAATAAAGTCTTCATTGCTCAAAAACGATGTATACGCGCTATTTGTAATGTTAACCCAGACACTAGCTGCAAGCCTCTCTATAGGAAGCTATAATTATTGTCATTGACAGGTAGGTATATACATATTATATGAGATTGGTATTTTTTTAGAACAAATACCTATGCACCTTTTTCAGGAAAAGAAAAATAATTGTTATTTTGCAACCAGATACCCTAATCGACTATGTGTACTATGGTACCTTCTTCTCGATCAGGGATACGTTCAAAAAATTAGACTTCGAAAACGATATATAATAAAATCCTTGAAAACATAATTAAAAATCTTAACTTTCACTAAATTTAAAATAGAGTTACTTATATGGTTAACTGACAAATGCTACTATTCAATGAAAGAATTTAAATGACGATTTTATTTTATTTTATGGAAATAACCGGCAAACGAGCTGACAATCCACCTGATAGTAAGTAACTATTGTTGCCCATGGACATCAGCAACACCAAAGGCATCACTGATGCGTTGCCGGCCAAAAAATAGAGGAGAAAAAGAAAAACAGAAATTATTAATAATTATTGTTTTCCCTTGACATTTGAAATTAAAATTTATTATAATATGATGTAAATTATGTAAATTCACATATATTTTTGTGAAAATCCATAGTAGTATAGTAGTAGTATAGTAGTTTTAAAAACCAAATAAAAAAATAGTTTGGCGCTTATGCTGTTCGCTTCCGAGCGCAGGCTCAGTAGGTATAGCTGTCTGACAAATTTTATACAAGAAGTCATTACATTACTGTACTATCCTTGATCCGCAATTGTTTGTTTTTTCATCTGTTTGGCACCGCCTCATAATTATTTATTTACTGTTAATAATTTAGGATCTTAAATTATAATACTAAATGATTTATTTTATTTTTCATTTTCAATTTTTTTTCTTTGGTTCAATTTTTTGTTAAAAAATAATTGTTTTATAATTTTTAGATGCAATAAAAATTAATGAATAAGTACTACTCCGTAGTTTTTCTGTGCTGTGCTTGTGAAGTGAGTGACATGACGGAAAGAAGAACATCGAGGACAAAAGATAGTGGCCACGCCCACTTTCAGCATAAATTCCCATCACGGCCTCCTCTTAATCACGTTCTTAGATGTAAATTTAAAATACTTGTTTTCACAAACTTTCAACTGAACTGAAGTTATTTCACCAACAGTTTTGTATGGCTTCCACGTGGACGTCCGACATTTCTACCAATTTACTTTGCTAAGACACTATCTGTAATATTTAACCCGTATAGTATGTATTAAATACTTTCATATTATTATATCTCTGTATTATTCAACAAGGGAGACTTCACTTTACAAATTTTTCGCCACGATACTCACGATATTGTGTGCTTAGAACCTGCGATAATTAGGATAATTAGGCCGAGTGGCTGTGACATACGGACGGACGGACGGACGGACGGACAGACAGACAGACAGAAAGACAGACAGACATGACGAATTTATAAGGGTTCCGTTTTTTGCCATTTGGCTACGGAACCCTAAAAATGGGATGTTTGCGTGATTTTTGTTATTATTATGTTGTTGTTTATTCGTCTGTTATAAACTTGTTACTTTGTTGTTTGTTGCGTTGCTTTACATGAAATTTAATTTTACTCCATTTATCGTCACCAAATTATCTTGCCTTTTTAATTTTTTATTGTCTTGGTTTCTTTTCTTTCTCGTTGTGTAATTTCGTATCTTTGACTACAATCATTCGTAATTTTATTCAAATTTCTTGGAATGTTTTGGATAACGCACGCAATGTTACAGTAACAGTTCTGTTACCATTTGAAGGACTACCTCAAGAACATGTTATAACTTCTTAAATATTATTTCTTTTCCTTTCTTCTCCTTTGTCATCTCTGAATACTTAAAATGTACGAGTGCTTTATAATTATGTAAAAGTTTATCATAATTGGAGATAAAAAAAATATGTATAATTTTTAAGAACTCGGGGAATATCATGTGAATCATGTTCATTATTACCACACTTGTAGTCTGGTCAAATTAGCTCCAAAAATAGAATTTTTCAGTAATTCGCATTGGGCTGAAAATTGTTACGGATGTTGGGAATATTGTATTATTATAACTCCTCACATATTATCTCTTTCTCTACCGTTACAAATTTCGAAAATATTCCTCAGTGAATATGTGACGAGCAAAGTTAATCACATCTGCATCTTTTAAGACTGGCCAACGTCCCGACGCTTCTGCATCTGGTAAGGCTTCTTCACTGCCTGCATCACTGTTAGTCACATTACCATTACCACCATCCTTCGTATGTCTATCTTTAACTGTTTAACAGACACTTTGTCTGTACCTGCCTTGAATGATTAATCCTATGAGTGGCGATGAATTTCTACCATTAAATGACACCTCTACACGTTGTCAGCCATTTAAAAATCTACTTCCCACAAGTTCTCTAGAGCGCAGATGCTCCAAAGACAATTTTGTGACCAATCAATACGTGAACACTGCGTCATCATGTGAGTTCGCCTGAATTACTGCGTATTTCGTCTAGTTCCTTGACCCACGTATCTCTCCTATTTCTAAATCCAATTCAGTTCAATGTTTATCCCTTTTTTTTATCCCAATCATAACTTATTATTATTGTCTGATTGTAGTAATTAATTCCATGAAAGTCACATATTAAACTTTGTAACAACCGTAAAACATAAACAAAGATAAAGTCTGAATGTAATCTAGTCTGGAGATGATGTGTCTTTTTATCTCTTGAACTGAAACCTGAGTTAAAAGGAGTAAATGTATTTAATACTACGCTTTCTAAGATCCCATCGCTAACTTGTCCTAAATTCAAAACAGATCTTCCATGACCGATCAACTTGATCGGGTGGCAGAAATCAAAGCGTACGTGCCCAGAATAACCATAACAAATCTCATTTAAGTTCCTCGTCTGCAGCGTTATTTACATTTGAAATTAGTTCTTGGTACTTATGTTACTATGTCCTTTTAAAAACCTCTTATATAGTTTAAATGTGCGCTGACGATATATGAACCTACTATTCCTCCATTATTCATCGCTCTTACGTACTTTAGTAAACGGCTTTCCACCTTGCGCTTAAGGGATGACAGCACTAGTACATTCGATGACGCCACTAGTAATGAAATTAAGGCGTTGACCCATTCGCGAAACGTGCCCGTCCACGCATTGTGGAAGCGCGTCATTCAAACTGAAATCTAGCATAATAATTAGGCGCAATTCAGCTGTTTTAGGGAAGTAGAAGTACCCGAATGTTCGGTTTTGTGGATTTGTTAACGTTATTTGCGGTGTGTGATGCGCGGCCTGCGCGGATGTGTCGTCGCGCAGCGCGGCGCTAGATCGAAGGCGGCGGGGGCGGCGCGCATGCGCGGCGGCGCTCCGTCGATGCCTCCGCCACCGACCCGCAGTCGCACCGCGCACCCATCGGCGACGTCATGCCGGCCGACGCTGCGACTTGACCGGAGCACCCTGCTCTAAACACTTGGAATAACAAACGCGCTTCGCCTACGCCCTCCTCGAGCGGACCACGGTAAGTCGGTTAGCGGCTCGCTCTTATTCCGCCCTGGGCCTCCGAGAGTGCAGTGTCCAAGGTTAAAAGCTTCCGATGTGCTTTTCCCGGATCTGAAAACTGAAAGGGGACAGAGGGCGCTACCGTGCGCGGTGAGTCATCTCTGCGGCGACACGTTTTCATGGCCGCCTTTTCGATCTCCTGAAGTTTCGCAGGCGATCCCGATCGTTCGAAGATGTAGGTTGCAGTGGATATTACGTAAGTGCGTGTGGAGTGCAGCGGCCGTGGCGCCGGTACTTTCGACTCCGTGTTCGGCCGACCGTAGGCAATTACGGCACGCGAGGATCGCTTTCAGGAAAACATTCACCATTTTATGTCCGAACATCGCGCCGTTCACATCGTGCACTCTGTTGATAGTTTGTGCTGAACCGTCATGCAGCCGTTGCTTTTGATTGTGAATCGATCGAATATCAATTCTTTCGAAATGGATATCGTGTGATTTTTTTTATTATATTGTGATTGTGGTTTAAAGGAATAAGTTGTCGCTGCTTAAAAACCAGTGTTGCCGACCGACATTTTATTATTGATTTGTAATATTTTTGCGTCAGTTTCTTTCGGTGTTAGTGTGGGGAGAGATTTCTCTCTCGTATTGCAAGTAAGTTTGATAGATTGTTTTTGTTCTGTTATGCACTCTATTGATAAAACAATAAGGTGACCTTTATGCGCTAATCGATTGCGACTCAGCTGATGAGGCGCGCGCGCACGACTCAGATATGAATCGGTCCGTGACGTTGCATGAAGGAGTAACGGATCTTGACCCGTTATGATCACCTCTTCGGACGGAACCGAACAGCCAAATTACTTTGTGCATTTGCCACGGCATATTATAATTTCTACTCCAATATGTGGTAGGTACTTGCAAAGTGTAATCTATTTACAAAGCAACTTAAAGACAATCAATTCTATCTATGTTCTACTATTATACTTTGTTTCAAACAAAAACAAAAAAGAAAAACATTATTTACGCCGTTTTCAAATTAAGCTCTCAGCTTACGCAATTGTTTGTCCCTTAAAAATCCTTAAGCTTAAAATGTAACAAAGTGATTCTACAACTAGAACTAGAAACTGGCGTAACTGTATTTAAAAACAAATTCAATAATAATGCCCGTGAACTAAATCGTGAGTAACGAACAAAAAGCCTATTATTTCGTGTCACAACCTCGTTTCCCCGCCCTCATTAGTCGTCGTACCGACTCCTAAGGATCATTTCCCGTCGGGAGCGAACTGGTTTTGAAACAATTTTCGTTCTAGCTACTTTTGATGAATCAACTGCACTGTAAATGCGGTTTTATATCCGTTTTACATTTTATACCGCGATTTCATTGTTCAGGTCTTACGAGTATCAGGCCTTTGTCTGACTAGCCTTGAAACTCGAATCTTGAAGCGTGAAAATTTAGTAATCTAGTTTGTAACTCTGGCTAGTGAATAGCATTGCTTTTGTTCAAAATTATTATCAGATTCTGATCGTTTCAACATTTGTTTATCTTTTTCTACAGAATATTTATCAGTTTCTACGCTGAATATGTGATTTGTATTGTTATTTATTTGTTTAAAAATTTGTTTTGCTATTATCAATCATAAGATGGCTTACCTGATTTAGTTTTTATTGCTGTTTATTGTGTAATATCTGACTTATATTGTTTAAATAGTATTTGTTTAAATTAATATAAATTTTCGGTAATTTACCCAAAGTTCTGTTTTTATAGATTATCATTAAAATGATTTACTATTAAGTACATCTTTATATTTTCTACGCCAAAGTTTCACTTATCAAATAGACACAAAAGGGCTTCCAACATTTTTGTATGGAGCCTGGCATACCTACAAGTCCGCCATTTTGAAAAAACCTCGATTCGGCGGCCAGTAATGAAACATGTGTCAATCGATAGAATAAATGATTGTGATCAAAAAGTATTCAGTGATGAATTGCCGTAAGTGGTATACTTTCTGAGATATTTGAGTTCAAAACCGTAGGAAAATAAAGCAAAAAACATCGTTTCGGCCGATATTGATAAAACATGTGTCAGTCGATAGTCTAAGTGATTACGATCAAAAAGTATTCAGTGATAAAATGTCGTAAGTGATATGCTTTCTGAGATATTTGAGTTCAAAATATTTGTAATTAATTTTATTGTCTTTTTATTTTTAGTGGATCTGTAACTGTATCGGTGTAATGCCAGATAAGAAATATTATGAATATTTAGAATAATTACTATATATATATAAATATAAAATCACAATATACATAAACAAAATTAAATAAATACAGTTTTATTCATATTTACATATAAACATCTTATATATTAAGTAAATAAATATTTATAAATACATATACATATAACATCTGATTGAAGACCACGGGCGACAACATTCTAATTGCTTCAGGTAGTGCTGGCGGACTTCTTGAAGGAGCTTTTAGTAGTCTATGATTTTTTGATGTCTACAAGCAAGGAGTTCCAGAACAGTATGAACTGTATTGTGAAGGAATTCCCAAAATAAGCAGTGCTATGGGTTTCCTTTAAAATAAACAGGAGAAGATACATTATTCAAAATAGCATAAAATGTTGAAAGAATTCTGAAGTTTCGCCTGTATCGAATGGGTAGCCATTTAAGTTAGGAATGGAACTGGGAAATGTGGTCATACCTACGTAAGCCGAAGATATATCTAATACAGTTATTAAGAAGGCGCTCCAATTTATTCAGAAGTTCATCTGACAAATCCGTACAACACACATCAGAATAATCAAGGTGAGGGATGACCAGTGTTTATGGCGTATTTATGGTTAAGTTTTTTATGGTGATACAGCAATTGAAGTGTACCGGTCACTTTTTTCCTTACCTCAGTTACGTTATGCATTACAAAAATTAAACAAATTCGTCAAACAAACAACTTAAGGGTAAAGATAAAATCGCGGGATGGTACTGCTCATGCATAGTGTGAAAAAGAGCCTTGTCCTGTTGTTCCCATATAATGTGTGTTATATGGTTCTTGGCATGGGCTCGACATCAGGAAACATTGCCTTTATCACCAGCGGAATTTTTAAATTCAGTGATTGTCAGACATGATATAGAAAACTAAGCCAATAATGAATTTTAACTTTTGTTTTAGAGTAATTGCCAAAGCTGTAGCCGCTGGTGGCAAATAAATAAATTGTTTATAAAACAACTTAGTAGTTTGCTTCTTCTTTGCTTTTTTTAATTCAAACCTACCCGTTATTAATAAATCAAGCACATACACATATGGCATAATATACTTATTTTTCATTATTGACCTAATAAATTCAAAATAAGTAAATGATAATTTTTAATGCATTATTTTTGTACGGTTTTGAACTCAAATATCTCAGGAAGTATATCACTTACAACATTTCATCACTGAATACTTTTTAATCGTAATCATTTAGCCTATCGATTGACATATGTTTCATCAATGTCCGCCGTAACGAAGTTTTTTTGCTTTATATTTCTACGGTTTTGAACTCAAATATCTCAGAAATTATATCACTTACAACATTTCATCACTGAATACTTTTTAATCGTGATTATTTAGCCTATCGAATGACATATATGGTTTATCAATGTCCGACGAAACGAAGTTTTTTGCTTTATTTTTCTAGTTTTGAACTCACTTATCTCAGAAAGTATATCACTTACGACATTTCATCACTGAATACTTTTTGATCATAATTATTTAGTCTATCGATTGACACATGTTTCATCACTGGCCGCCGAATCGAGGTTTTTTCAAAATGGCGGACTTGTAGGTGTGCCAATTAGGTTGGATGCCCTTTGTTTTTGCGATTAAACTTAATCAGTTTCTGTAAAATTTTGTTATAATATGTACGTGCATTTTGCATTTATTGATGTTTTTCTTGCATCAAGTTTACTAAATTTTACTCTCCTTAAACATTACTTTAAATAGATAATTCTTAAAACATACTTTTCTTTAATTCGCCGTGAATAAGTGAAATATGGTTAGTAATTTTATTTAATACGTTTTTGCAAATATGAATGGAATTTTGTGCATAATGAAATTGTGTCACTATATTTTTTAGCGAATGTAAGTATTACTGAGAAAAGTATTGATACAACTTCTCGAAGAAAGCTCGTTGTACATCGGACAGGGTTTTATATACCTACAGCTGAAGTTAGCATTTGTAGGACAGATGATTTTTTTATAGAGCGTATTTTATATGATAGTTTTCTGTCGTAGGTATTAATTATGGTGTGTCCTACTAATAAAGGACGATGTACATGGCCGAAAGGGATCATTTTATCATCTCATGACGCCTCTGTTTCATTTCTGGTTATTAATTACATTTTTTTTAAAAACAAGCTTTAAAATTGTTATGTCAGTGCTTTTGACCGCTAAGGAGATTTCTTATGGAGCCATCCCTGAGCGTGGTGGTTGGTTATCATGGAGTTTTATACCCCATAGGATAGGAGGTTGAACAAATCTTGGAAAAGCATGTACTTGTGCTAACTGCTAACAAATTAACAAACCAAACAATTGTTATTGCCTCTGTCCGTCCGTACTGACCGTCTTCGTATTGTCCCCAGGTGCAAGTTTTGTGTATACCGATGCGTTAGTGGCGCGGCTGGCCAGCAGCAGTAGCCATGTCGTCGGTGAAGGTGGCGGTAAGGGTCCGCCCCTTCAACTCGCGCGAAATCGCTCGCGAGTGCAAATGCATCATAGAAATGTCTGGAAATACTACAGGTATGTATTTGTTATTAAAATTACTAGTTGTTATTTATGTGTAGGTAGTCTTTGAGATGAGTGAGTTGTTGCTAAGTTAGTGCGCGCATATCCTTGACTTCATTACCTTCAGGTGGGGTTGGAGTCACTTATCACATGTGTAAAAATTAAAAAACTAGTAAACTCCCTTATTCGCTTTAGGAAACCTATACTTTGAACTAGTGATGGGTCAAACGTTTAGATGGGAACATTTAAAAAAACATAATAATTATATTTTTATTTGTGAATTGAAATGAAACAAAGTATTAACACTTAATGTTATCTCAAGCTTACTAGAATACATCACTAAAAATAGTATTTTGAAATAGCCAGAACAGGGTCAGTTACAGTTTATACCTAATAACTAGCATGCTCTATGGTGGTTAAGTTTTCATTCTAAATGAAGAACTAAATGGAAGAAACCGATTCGAAGAGTCTTTCGCGTGTCATACACTTTCCGATATTTTATTGTTTTCCATTTTCTCTCTTATATTATCTCTCTTTTTAACCGACTTCAAAAAAAGGAGGAGGTTCTCAATTCGACTGTATTTTTTTTATGTTTGTTACCTCAGAACTTTGAACTGGGCGACCCGAGCCGATTTTGATGATTGTTTTTTTAATCGAAAGCTGGTGGCTGTCATGTGGTCCCACATAAATTTTATTGAGATCTGACAATGGCATCCATGAGAAAACCACATAAGTCGTAAATTTGTGTTAAGATGTGCGCGACAAATTGACGAATAACTCAATATCACGCCAACCGATTTCGATGATTCTTTTTTTAATCGAAAGCAGGTGCTTGTCATGTGGTCCCACATAAATTTGAACGAGATCTGAAAAGTAGTTTTTGAGACTTTTAAGTCGGTTATTTTTTGTCAGTAAAATTTAGATTATATTTTAAAAGCTTTTGCAGACTATTCTATTACTTTTTTGTAATATCGTCATCATTCACAATACGTCGGATACCAAAGACAGCCAAGTTATTAGAATGTCAAATCTTTGACATGAGATAGGACTTGATATATTGGGCACAGTTCGATGGTTTTTTTATTTTATTTGGAAATTCAATACCTAAATGTGAAAAGTGTTTGTGAAGCTATTCATATCTTTAAGATTTTTATTAACTTACAAAGACAAGTAGGAGCTTTCAAAAATCTTTAGTGTTTAACAAACATTTTGATTTAAAATATTTTAGCATTAGTCTGGGAAGCTCAAGCCTATTAATTTAAACAAAACATTGTTTTAAATAGGTATACGATAAAAACTCAAAACAAGTGTGGGAAGCCGCTCGTGACAATATTATCATAAGTAGTTTTTACTTTTTGATTTCGTTTCCCTCTTGTAAATCACCCCTATGTGGGTCAGTTATGAGTTTAACGATACGAGTTAATGCCCTTATTGATCTCAAGTACTTCTGAGACCCTTCAGTTATTATGTTCAAGTAGCTGTTAAATATTTAGGGCTATATCATTGAACTAGTATTACTAGCGTATAGAACAGACACCGCGAACATTGGGTTCGGGGGTGTGCCTTGCAGCCGGCCGGCTGCATTTCATTCTGTCACTCGGCTGCGCTCATTGCGGCCGCATGCCAAAATTGTTTATGAAAAAACCGAAAAAATGCCGTCGTGCGTAATAAGAACGTATCACAATTGCACGACAAAAAAAAAAGATAATGGTATCACTTTATCATCGGTAAGAAAACAAAATATAAACTTAAATGAACTAAAACGAATTTAATTAAATTATTGTGCAATGTTCCCGCCATTTTGGAATAAAAAATCATAAGGCGCGTTTGAACTTGGCAAGCCACTAGCGTGTTAATGGAATATATAAACTTGCTTAAGTTGCCGTCTTGGTTCGGCAAGTGTCATATACAAAGTTACTCTATGACAAGTGTGCAAACGAGGGTTCTAGTTTGAAAAGAGAACGGAGGGCAAGCTGGCGGTGGAACACACATTTTGTTTGAGATGTCTCCTCTATGTATGTATCTCAATGGGCTATATGGATTTCTTTTCTTTCTTATTTTATTCGTCAGTCATTTTCGTCTTCTTGGATGTATGAAATACCTTTACTGGTTTCACTGTTAAAAACTTTCTGAACGATCTTCGTTACTTTATTTTATTAGGCAAATTATTACTACATCTTCAGCCTACGGTAATCCTCAAACGGTACACTAATTATTACGTTCTTTGCCAATTTAGGCACGACTTTGGCTAATAAAAATAGCAAAAAAAATTACAAGACTATAAAGATTCATGACTCTGATCTTTGCAGCACCCAAATTAAGAGTAACGATCTTGGTTTACAGAATTATAGCCCCTTAAGCTTTAGCGCCTTCTACATTTTAAATTTTATTAGAGATTACATTCTGGATTTAATGGATGGCCATTGTAGGTTGGAAAGACTTAAAATTGTAAACAAAGTAGCAGCACTTATTTGGTATTTACCTTTGACTGGTTTAAAGGATGAACGGAAAATACGAACATTCTTTACCATTCAAAATTTAGGCAAAACAGACTGATATGTTGGGTGACAGGCCTTAACAAGAATTAGAATGACTCAAGCCAATCATTCTTTTACTTTAAACTGACGTATGCGTTCGAAGAAACTAAGCGGCATTTTGTCGATCGTACATCCACATATTTGATTGTGCCGCACGGCTTTGCTAAATCGAACCTGTGTGTAGCATGCCTTACTTATGTGTGTAAATATAAAAATTGTATATTACGATAATTATAATGCTTAGCGTAGTTGTATCCAAGCCAAAAGATAGCCAAGTTACTAAATTCACATCTCACAATTATTTAGCCATTTTGCCATTTTTACTCAACTAAGTATCCTTGGCGTGTTCCCAAGCACCATTGCTCTGACCCTTAGTAACGAAGAGTGACGTTTACGGCGCAGTAAAACCGCTGAGGCCCCTGTCGCCCGTTGATGGATTGTGTGAGAGTCCCAGCCAATGAACGCTCCAGCTAATGAATATTGATGCCGGCCGCTTGATTACATGAATATGTTGAGTGTCTTCGGGCTTAACGGAGATCATTATGTTCCTTCTCTGCTCCATTATTTATTCCTTACATTTAATGATAGTACGAAATTGATAATTGGCGTGCCGTTTATGCTTTCGCCTGCTAGGCTTTATTTTCTTTGAATTTATTGGACTTAAAAGTGTAAGTTATCGCTTACTGATATCAGGTATGATATGAGGTAGCGGCTGAAGTAGAGCGTGATACGTCACTTCAAGACTTCCGATATATTTTATTCAAACCATTGATGGCCCACTAGTTTCTAGGTGGAGAATACGTGGAGTTACGAGATATTACAGCAAATCAGCTGAAGATTAACGAAAGTCCGATATTTATAATGGAGAAGTCCTTTCCCTTTCGAGTCGACAAAAATAACAGTATTGAAATAACGTAGCGTTTAGCGTTTACTTGGATTATTTTGCGAAAATCAATACAAGAATAAACTGGCTATTATTTCGAAGCAGTGAGTGATTGCGTGCCGCGCATCATTGATGCGGAAGGCCAAATGGCGAAACCTTCCAAGTTATCAACATCGGATGAGTTCACCCGACCATCCGGCCGCGGACCACACTCGAAATACTGCGGTTAAACAAGCACTTAGCTGGAGTAAACGGTAACTCAAGCCAGTGATTCTTAAACACCTTCCGCGTACTACTTGTGGTTCCTGGAAGCAACCAAAGCCTTCCTAAAAATTTTGATAACGTGACTGTAATATAAAATTTCACTTAAAAAAAAGAAAAAACATCGATGGCCGAATTAATTGTCACGCTTGATTGATGTTATAATGAGATTGAAGAACGAGATACAGTTGGAGGTCCATGGAAAGACAGAAATATTGTCATATGGTCCTTCATTCCTAAAAGGTTAAGAACTACTGCTTGAGGCGGCCCATAATTGCCTTGCTCGTCAATTGGTATGAAAACGATTATGATCAAGTTTGTAAGTCGTATCATCGTAATATGGAAGAGATAATAATCTGATGGAACCGCCCTTAGCTTAGCAGAAAGAACTTAGCTCGACGGCTTGTGTCAGTCGAAACAATGAACTTATACAAACAATATATAGCATGATACTCTGATGTGTCTAGAACATGCCAAATAGAATAGGTAGAGACTGAGGAGTCAAGGCACTTAGCACTTTTTACCCCTGGTCTTCTTTTTAACCGACTTCAAAAAAGGAGGAGGTTCTCAATTCGACTGTAGTTTTTTTTATGTTTGTTACCTCAGAACTTTGGACTGGGTGAACCGATTTTGATGATTCTTTTTTAATCGAAAGCAAGTAGTGCTTGTCATGTGGTCCCACATACATTTAAGCAAGATCTGACAAGTAATTTTTGAGTAATTTTGAAGTCGATTATTTTTTGTTAGTAAAATTTTATGGTGATCCTTATAATTGATCTTCCAGAGGTATGGCAATAAGAATGAATAGATTGATGTTGCGTTTTAAAACTAAATGATTTGATTTGAAATATAGATTGCTATGTTCTGCCTAACCAAGGCATTATAACAAGGCAATAGCAACATTTTACCTCGTTATTTTGAACTTACTAAAAAGTGTATACTTACATAAGTATACACTTTTTAACCGCTTGAAAATAAGGAGGAGGTTCTCTATTCGACTGTATTTTTTATGTGTGTTACCTCATAACTTTTTACTGGGTGTACAGATTTTGATGAATCTTTTTATATTTGAAAGCTGGTGCTTGTCGTGTAGTCCTATTTAAATTTGAGCGTGATCTGACGGGTAGTTTTTGAATCATTCGACTGCGTTGATGATGTTCTCATTTTATTATTAGTTCGAAGACTGTTCCTTCGAAGTCGGTTATTTTTTTGGTCAAATTTAGATTATAGCACAGAAGAAATAATAGTACTTATAATAAGTAATTATAGCAACTCATTGCAACATCATCAACATACCTACCCTAATTTTCCCCTAAATTGTATTTTGAGTCTAGCACATCAATCAGGACTCCAAAAGATCAATTCTATATGCGTGATCCATGAAAAGTGTTTTTGAAACCATTTGAAGTTGAAACCAGTTTTAATGAAGACCTCGTTGCGGACTGAACTCTCATTCCGCTTGCCTTTTTAACGAGCTGCGTAGTTAAGTTCGTTTTGGTTACCAATTTAAAGGTAGATTTTTAATACATTTAAGTTTGTGCTCTTAGTGCCTATACGAAACAAAAATATTACACATTTCTTTCACACGTTATTGATTATTATCTATGATAATTGGTAATGACAAATTACTATAATTATTACTTCATGGAGTTCACTTAGATATCTTCCGCTCTTTTCCTTGAGTTAGTCGCCAAACGAACTGAAACGAACTGAAGTCTCATTCCGCTTGCCTTTTTAACGAGCTGCGTAGTTAAGTTCGCTTTGGTTACCAATTTAAAGGTAGATTTTTAATACATTTAAGTTTGTGCTCTTAGTGCCTATACGAAACAAAAATATTACACATTTCTTTCACACGTTATTGATTATTATCTATGATAATTGGTAATGACAAATTACTATAATTATTACTTCATGGAGTTCACTTAGATATCTTCCGCTCTTTTCCTTGAGTCAGTCGCCAAACGTCTCGGAGTGTTCCGACTGGAGAGTTGTGTTCTTTCTTTCTTTTTTTTCTATCTTTCTTGGCCGACAACGCATTAGTGATGCCTCTGGTGTTGCTGATGTTCGACAACGATAGCCACTAACCATCAGGTGGATCGTCAGCTCGTTTGCTATTTCCATAAAAAAATTACTCTGCCTACCGCGCGAGGGTTCTTGGGTGCTATTCTCGGCTGGGGCAGATATTTGTGTGATAGACAGCTAAATGTTTTCTGGGGTCGATTGTGTATACCATGTCACCCGATACAAAGAATCTTGGAGACAATCAGATTATTTACAACAAAACACACATACTTAACTTAGTCAGACATTGCACAACTTTCTCCCAATATTTATTTAAAGAGATCTAGAGATAATTTCTATATGATTGTCGAGTTCACTGACGATTAAAAGTTGGGTGGCATGCGGGCCAGTGACGTCACCGTGACGCACGACCGGCTCCGACACCATAAATATGCATTAACGCAGACCTCGTAAAGCTTTAACCCACGCTTTTATCCTATTTATGTAAGCAAACCTTTAAGCATTGGGTCTGGACAGTATAATCTATCATCAAATAATGCTTAGGTACATATATAGATACGTTATGTATCAGGCTGGGTTTAATATCCTTCGGGTTGTAGTTGCTACTAGAAGATGCCCTCGCTTCACGTCGGAATATCTATGCATTAGTAGATTAAAATCTACAGACGTTAAAACCGCTACTTCTTGTGATTCCACAGATTTTCCCCGGGATATTGGTTTTTACTTGTGAACCCAATGTTATGTAATGTTATGTCAAATGTTACCCAAATTTTGTTATAATAAATTAGTGCAAACAGCATCATCTCAGATATCTTTTATGTAATGTAAACATAATTTTATTATATCAGTTAGTTTGTCTGATTTACAAGAAGAGTTTTAAACAAGTAAACAAGGAGCGAATTTTAATAATTTCACCAAGCTAGCTTAGCTTGTGATTATCTCTTTTTCTTTTTCATCGTTTTCTCATGACTGAGGGTCGTGGTCATCATAAGTTGTTTAAAAATAGCCAATGAATTTTTTTCCTCCTTTCCACAATGTGCAAAAGTTGAGAGCTATGCAATGTTCACATACAACCAGTATGGTTCCACCATGGCTCATAAACCATTTCTTTATGAGCTTTCTCCATGGGGAGTATATTGATATGCAGTCTGTTTTACGGTCGAGTTAGCGTTAATAAATCACGCCAGTACGCATGTGGGGTGCAAGTACATCAACAGAACTATAAAGGAGAATGTCCACTACAGGGCACGGGTAATTGAAGAAGCCTAGAGCATACTCCACCATGCTTCATTATTCAAAGTTTATTGCTTAGGAGAAAATAGTAAGACAGTTTATACTAAATTAAATCCTAATAAAGGTACTTCTATTCTTATTCTTACTAAACTTGTAATGGATTTAATTTTTTTAAACACTTTAAATTATTAAAATTTTACGTAATTTGTTACAAATATTGTATTGAAATAAATTATAAGAACCCTGTTTTATAATAGTTTGTGTTATTTAAATCGTAAGGCTTAACGTGGACTGCACAGTAGCTTTTATCCGGTACTTCTAGTAGTACTAAAGGATACTCTTTTGAACACATCTGTGTCCTACTTACTAAGGATAAGGAAGAAAGATTGAGCGATACTGAAGAAGCAATTATTTCAGGGCTACAAAACATTTAATCGCATTGGGGCTTATTTGTTGGATATTTTTTGCATTGTGTACAAAACATTTTTTCTTACTACGATGCTTTTAACACTTATGGCTTAAATATTTAACTGCTTTAAAGATTTAACTGTCTCCTTGTTTCCCTAATTTGAAACAAAATATTCACAAATTTAAGTAATTTAAATTTTAAATACGAAATCATTTTTTCATATATTAACTCACACATTTATACTTAGTACGTATTCTTTTACTGAAGCGTTTTAGTTAGTTGTGTCCAACGCCGCATACCGCTTACCGTAACGTTGTGCGTCATGAACGCGTGACTCGTAAGTTCTAAGATATATCTGTAGAGCTGCTGCTCTCTCTATATATGTATATATATTTTCATAATTATTTATAAGAACTAGCATGCACTGCAGCTGGTCAGCAGCTTTATAAATATAAACAAACAGGGGTGCGAGGGAGTGCTCTACATTAGCGCGAGTCAATATATGGAGTCAATATATGGTCAATGTATGGAGTCAATAAAGTGATAGCATCGCGCTCGGTTAGGGTGGGTTGCACATCACGAGGTTAAAGTAAGTCAGTCAGTAATGTCAGTTAAAGTTAAATTTAACCATCCTTAGTTGTTAGTAAGTCAATTAGCGTAGACGTATGTGGGGCAAGCCTTCCACTATCTATCTAATTTGTCATATGGATTAGCTAAGACTGGATGTACGTAATCCATAGTGAAATGTAATTATTATAGAATAGCTCAATGTATTTTGTTTAGGTATCTATGTCAGTTGCAATTGCCTCCAAAGGTATTGAAAATAAATTAATTTAAAAATGTAGCATAAATCTTTTTATGTTAAGTTAGGGCTTGACTAGCACTCCACCCGGTAGTAAGTACGAAGATAACCTATTGCTTAGTGCGGGTTGGTTGAAGGTGTTAATATTGTCAGTTAAATAATTCAGTTAAGTATACCTATTCTGTTTTAAATATTTTGTTATAATGCCTGCTCAAAAAGAGTACCCATTGTTCAGGTACAGTTCTATTTGTACGTAAGGGAAAAGTTACAGAGAGTGAGAAAATAAAATCATAATTTCCGGTAAAATTTAGATTATTACTAGCTTTTGCCCGCGGCTTCGCCCGTGGTAAAGTGGTTTCGAAACGAAATTTTTAAATAGAACCACATAAAAATAAAGTGCACCTTTGAGTAAAATAATGGATTAAGATACATAATATTAGATATTAGATGATGTCCGTGGCTTCGCGCGTGTGAAAAATCGATTTTTTACTATTAGTAGATGATGCCTGTGGCTTCGCGCGCATGGATATTGATTTTTTACAAATCCCGCGGAAAACCTGAACTTTTCTGGGATAAAAAGTAGCTTTTGTGTTAATCCAGGGTATAGGCTATCTCCATTCCAAACTTCAGCCAAATCGGTTTAGTAGTTGTGGCGTGATTGAGGAACAAACATCCAAATATCTTCACAAACTTTCACATTTATAATAGGATACATTTAAAGTGAAACCTTTGGAGCGTGAGCAAATGGTGTGAAAAGGTATAGAAGTTTCCATTTAAATTCCTCAATCCGTGTAAAGCTCCCAGCCGCAGAGAACATTTTAACGATTTCCACCCACACGCTTGCGCCGGGATAGGTCATGGGTCACGCCAATTTCACTCTAAAGTTTATAATGTGTTCTACATTTTTTTCTACTGGTCTTTGTTTGAAATGGGTTCAAAAGAATCGATCGAAATCAATAATTATGTTCCTTGCGTTGAAGAAAAATACAGAAAGATTGTTTAAGATCATTCGCTTGGAGGTTTGGATTTATGGTTGTGCCGAGCTTGATTTTCTCGTATAAACTATTTTTAATTACCAAATAAAGGTTGATACGCATACGTGACGTGTGTGCGTGACATGAAAATATTACCTACGCTGGTTTCATTTCATCTACCTTAAAAAAGGAGGTTTTCAATTCGACTACTTACCTCTACTAATACTTACTTCGTTAGACACTGAAGGTTAGGAACGCGAATGGTTTGTGATTCAAAATATTTCAAGTTTTCGTTTTATCCAGCTTTTAATGCACCTCTGTTGAAACAGAGCATTTTTCCGTACTAGTGATACCGCTACCAGTTTATTCTGAGCTATATTGAAACGCAAGCGGAGCTTAAATTAGACCAAGTTATAAACTCAGTGTTCTAATTCCTCATCCAGCATGATTCGGATAATTGACTGAATACTTAACCAATACTTTGCCTCGTACATTGAAACTGCGGAGTTTTTATCTGAAGCATGAACGCTATGATATCAGAGTTATTAAAAAATATTTTTTACTTAAACTGGTGTTGCATTTGCAACTTTCGTGTCGCTCCTTTTTATAGGTTACGTTTACTTCTTACAACAGGTTTCGGTTTTATGAATTTAAATCTGATAACGTATTTTATTTAAAAAGTAAATTGTTGAACATGATTTAAGCATGCTAATAAGCATTTAAATTATAATGCAAGTAAATCTATTACAATTAATCAATATAATCTACAACCAAGCAACAGAAAACCTTGGTTCTCTTCAGGCTTACTTGACATAATTATGTATGAAGTTGAGAAACATAATTTTGGCTTTTCCACTCAATTTCTTCTAATTTTGATTGAGTAATGCCCCATTTGTGTAATAATAAGTTAAACAATGGGATATTACTAAGTCAATGGCAAAAAAATTCTAATACTAAACGGCCTTAGTGCCACCATATAACAATCGTCTCTAGAGGCATAAAAACAAGCAATCTATACCGAGACCGCTATAGCCAGCGGCCTATTCAAAACTTGAATAAAAGTTGAAAAGTTCTAAGACGCTTTCGTTGTATTTTTACTTTTTTCTTGGAACTCGATAAAAGAAACACGAAAGCAGGGCGCGTGGCACTTCGTGCGGCTTTCTGTACCGCCTCACTTAATTGCGGTTTCATTCAATACGCGCTGTGGAAATTACAAGTAACGGTGTAAAAAGACGCTGAGAATGTAAATATAGTATAAAGTCCGTCCACAAATCTTAGAAACTAAATTGACGCTTCATGGGTGACCAGTTTCGGGTGCAAATTCAATAGTGATGACCATAAACCGTAAAGTAAATCGGAAAAATATTCGCAGCTTTTATGTTGGATCGACTATTTGTATGATTATTTATTGAAGAGTCCCTAAAACTAATATAAAAACAAGTTTAAGCAACCTTTATCAATTATTATCCTTATCCTTTATTAATTATTCTGCTTACAAGAACGAGTATTTGGTTATGGTTACAATCGGAATACAGCTAATTTTATATTATTTAGCCGAATACTAAATATCTATGTCTATACTAAATATAAATGTCACTATTCTTACGACATACTTTACGATTCAAAAAACCGGAAAAGAAGATCGCACTTTAGCTGGTATCATCATTTCGAACTTTGACATTAGTGGTTGTCATTAGTCTCTAAGATTTGTGGACAGGGTTTAGATGTTCTATGGTTTTATTTAATGGCTATGACTAATTGTTAAGATTTTAGTTTCCCACGCAGAGATCTGGGTTAAAAGAGGTCTGGACATTTTTAGAGTTTTGAGAATTGAAGGCAAATGTTGTAAGACGTACTTGGAGTTCCCTGCTCGTGGAATTACCTTTACAAAAACAAAACTTGTAAAAAAACCAAGTCTCGCAACTTAGTTCTTCTACCGTAAAAAGTTGTGAGATCCATGTAATACCAAGTCGGTTAATTTATTAAGGGTCTTTCTGTGTTAAGTTATTACGTAATTAGCTAACCTAACAAGTAACAACATCTTATAGTGACCATATTATCAATATTAAAAATCTTTTATGTTTTAAATAAATAGATCGACTTGACCATCGCATGAAAACACAATGCATCTCACAAGTAATACCTACATATAATATTAAACTTGATTGTTTATTGCCGATGCCGTAGGCGAGCCGTAGGCGATCGTAGTTGAATGGAGTGGAGCGGGGCGGAGCGGGGCGGAGCGGAGCGGGGCGGGGCGTATCGGAGCTTTGTCATGACGTTGTCACGTTAAACTACCGTCCGTAAACCGACTTTACAGACAACCATTTTTTCAATAAATTATATACCTAAGTCAATACGTGATTTGCCTATTCAAATGTTTAAGAGATATGTGAAATCTCAGCTAGTAGGCAAAGGATACTATAGTATAAATTAATATATTAATGACAGAGACGCCTGGACACACAATGACAGAGTGCCGCATCCAGTTCCGCGTAGGTTAGAAACTTTTCATTAATTTAAAAGATGTGCCGAGGAGTTTCTTTACGGCTTTTCCTCTCCTCCATTACAAAGCACCCTTCCGAAAAGTTAGTAGATTAAAAAAATGACGTGCATTAGTGTATCAGTGATTTTGATTTTATTTGCATTGATCCATCGAATTTGACGTCAGAAAAAATCTGAAGCTATCTGTGCATAATTTTCCACATGGTTATCCCATTCACATATACCCAATGATAAATTATTATAAAGTAAATATCAAGTGAATGTCGTGCGAATGCTTAATATTTGGTTTACTAGCTTGAGTGTAATAATAAAACAAGGCGTGCCATATAAATATGTATCTGTCAATATTTGTATATTACAAAGTAAAGCTTTGTAGCTTTATTTAAAAAGCAAAGCAACAACCCATAATTGTCCCACTGCTGGGCTCGGGGTCTCCTCTCACAATGTGAGGGATACAGGCCATAGTCTACCACGCTGGCCAAGTGCGGATGGATAGACTTCACACACCTTTGAGAACTTTATGGTGAACTCTCTGGTGTGCAGGTTTGCTCACGATATTTTCCTTCACCGAAGCAAGTGATAATTAACTTCTAATACGCACATAATATTTAAAAATCAGAGGTGCGTGCCAGGATTTGAACTCCGGCCCCTCCGATCGGGAGACCAACGTTCTTACCTCTAGGCTATCACTGCTGTAGCTTTATTGTGGCTTTATTTAAAACGAGTAACCACCCTCGCTTTGCTTCGGTTTTCTTATTTTTTACACCTTGGTTTCCATTATTGGAGTTTTATTAAGGATTCCTAATTTTTTTGAAAATATAATATAGCCTATGTTACGCGGAGATAGTGTAGCTTCCCAACAGTGAAAGAATTTTTGAAATCGGTTCAGTAGTTTCGGAGCCTATTCAATGCAAACAAAAAATCAAATCTTTCCTCTTTATATATTAGTATAGACTAAGTATTAATTGTATTGGAGAAACATCTGCGTTTTCCAACATCATAAATATTTTGCACTAAGACCTCAGAACTATCAAGTACAGTATATTCTCCTTGTCTTTAGACTTTATTGAAACTTTTAAATTAATTTTGCTGCCAATAAATAACACTAAGGATTCAGTGGCTATAAAAGTTTTAGTTCTTAAAGAACATAATACATGGAGCTGAAATTATATGGCTCTATGTTACGAGTATATTGCTTGACATTAGGTACACTATAAAACACGCAGAGTTAGATGACTTTATACTTTATTGTGCTGTGAGTTAAGGTTTAAAGTTGTCTGCGGGGCTATGCTACTGACCGTATAGCTTGCTGCAAGTGGCTGCAACTTGATGACTCATAAAAAGGCTACGTGTTTGTTAGCGGCGCTACAGCGAATGCGTTTTTAGTTTTATGATATCCTGGTACTTTATATTTCGCAAATTACTTTACCTTGGCAGTGAAAAGATAATGAAGTCTATCCGCAACCGAAACCCTCATATGTATTTTAGTTTGTTAAATTAATTAAAAAAGTGATTAAGCAACAGCTAATTACAATTTAAATTTTGTTAGTTTCGTCTGACTTTTCTACGATTTATGATTTTAATACTTTGAAAGGTCAGCGACTTTTATCACCTTGACGAAGTATAATTTAGAAAATTGTTAGTTAAAAGCTATTTGGAAAGAGTGAATATTAAAATAGCTCAACGAGCTGGGTTTCAACACCAGATTCTTCAATAAACGCTTTCATTCTAAGAAGGTGTTATCGTGATTTAGTATGATTCCCTGAAGCCCAGCCTTTGGCATTCTCTCGTATACCGCTTGAAAAGCTTTGGGCATTTTCATGGCCTACAATTTTCCGGGAATGACGTCGTAAAATCCTCACCTCAAAAGCCACCTTTTTTGCTCGCATAATTGCGCAGTGTTTGTAATTTTGTCGGTTAGTGTCCTCATAATTATAAGAAGACCCATTCTGATGATTGTCTTTATCTTTCGGATCAAATGGCATCCATGTTT
This sequence comes from Thymelicus acteon, assembly GCA_951805285.1. Taxonomy (NCBI): domain Eukaryota; kingdom Metazoa; phylum Arthropoda; class Insecta; order Lepidoptera; family Hesperiidae; genus Thymelicus; species Thymelicus acteon. The sequence goes on along the minus strand of OX638227.1, from coordinate 5,044,803 downwards.
TGTTACCAGTACTGATTTCTGTAAATACGTCTCATTTATTTATTTATTTGTATAAGTTACTTCACTTACAGGTGTAAACGACTTGGTAATAATGCAACAATAACAGACTTTTAGTAGTTAAAAATAAAAGTTAAATTAATCAAACTACACAAATAAATATCAAAATTAAATTAGAATTACAAATTAAAGAAAATCGAATTATACAATAAAAAGTGATAAGCAAAGCAAAGCATAGACGTTTACCGTACCAATCTACACTAGTCTGTGTTTCGCTATCGGAGAGCGCCGGGGAGTCAAGGGACAACAAAGCGGCCTCACTTTTAAGTCCGGGTTACACGTATTAAGTAGTTAAGTAGATAACTAAATTTTAAGTAAATTAATACGTGTAAACAGACAATTTAGTAACTTTTTAGTTAAAATTTAGTTAACAACTCAACTACTTGTACGTGTAAACTCAAATACGTGTAAACCGAACATTATATACTTTCGTAGGACGGTATGGATGCTCGATGTCCGCGAATGTGAACTGTTGGTCTTCTCCCAACATCTCAGTAGACCATCATTTTCTACAGTTACTACTACTGTTTGCGGGGCTCCGCTTTTTTGTTTTATCTTTGAGGTTAACTTTATCCCTTTTAAATTCAGCAAACCGCCTGAAACTTTGCACGAGATAGTGCTGAGCATTCTATGGCTGAGTGTAATTGTCAACATTGATTTTCCGTATAAAACTAATTAGGTACTGAGGTCTAGTACTGAAACTACTAAATAAGTGTGCGTTTAATAACGTAGTGAACTAAAGTAAAATGGTTGAATGAACTACGTGAGACAAAAAATAATAGCAATTCCTTCAGGAGTGGGTACAATACCATAGGTTTTCTAAAGCGAAGTTGCCTGTTACTAGTTGGAAGAATGCTACTCCTACCGCTAAATCTATATAAGTTGGAAAGGTTCGGTCCTTGCGACGCAGCGGCGACGTCCCCGGTCGATACGTCGCGACGGAGCGTCGACACGAGCCGAGCCGATCGACGCACAAAGACGCTCAAAGACGTCGAAGACGCCCACCCGCCGCGTAAACAGTCGCGTGGGATGTTCGTAGATAAACCAACGTGACTTGTTATGTACTTAATATACTAAACAAAAAATGATGGATGGGTTGTAGAGGGCGTTCGGGGTGATCGGGGGCGTTGTTGATAAGTACTTGAAGTATAAATAAATAATCAGAGATAAACGTGACGATGAAAAGGGATAGAATCAGAATAGAACAGAATCTTCTAGACGCAATCTTGCGAGGGTGCAGATCCTCCACAAATATAATATAGTAAATCTCAGGGCTGGGCAGGGTCATATGTTAATAATAGTCCCAATAAACCAAAGTTATTTGTAATCATGTAACCAACACAAATGGAACAACAATGTTAATTTAGTACATTAAAATCATTCATTGTAGGTATTAATAAGTTTAAAGGAATAACGATGAAAACAATATCAATAATACGATATTCTTCCCGTATGGGAACCCAGCTGACAGTTGCATTTTTTTTTTTAATTTTTAAATCTTGACAGTTGGGTTGGTTCACAAAAATGCAACTGCCAGCCAAGGGATATTGAACGAGGTATTATTATACCTCGTTACAATCTAAACAAAAACAAGGAATGCACAAATTATGTGAATATTAATGTTATACACTAATGAATAAGCTGCTTGTGGTGCAACTGATGTCCATGGGCGACGGTTACCAGTTAACATTGCTCGTCTTCTTGTTTTAGGACTTTATTTTCTTATTTTCTTTCATCCATATCTCTACAAAAAATGCATCTTCGCAATGACGTTCGTTATTTATCGTTTTTTTCTGTCAAAAGTAATTTTTTATATATTATCTGGGTTATTTTTACATCGATATGAATCAGTTGTTTTATTATCCACCCACAAACCTACAACCACACGCACGTGCCTATAACGTGTGTGATGTTATATAGAAAATACACTTGACGCATCAAAGCCTTTCTACTGAACAAAGGATGTGTCGTGTAAACAGAGCGAGAAAGGCGGAGATATTCTTAGCTAAGCACGTGCCGTGACGGACTAGCAGTTACTACGCAGCTATTTTATTGGTGCGAGTGTTCTTCAGTTTAGCCATAGAATAATAGTACTTATAATCATCGCTGTCCATTGTCAAGGTAATGATGAAGAGGACCAGTTATTAGAGTCCCTGGTAATAGTGTTAGTCTCTTACGGCCGGTCTCAATAATGTACTAACAGATGGAAGACTGTGGATAGGGCTACCATTAGTATGTTATCTGTCATAATTGTCAATTTTTCAGACGCAAAAATTGACAAATATGACTTATAACATACTAATGGTAGCCCTATCCACAGTCTTCCATCTGTTAGTACATTATTGAGACCGGCCGTTAATAAACTAAGCTTGCCTTCAATCTCTAGTAAGCTTATACTCGTATATATGAACCCTTCTGATTGTGATTGTTAAAGGTTAAAACCAGATTGTTATTTGGTTTAACTTACATGGGAAGGAAATGCATACATTGTGATGTAACTGGTGAATGAGGAAAGGGTTGTGACCCGATACCGCTCTACTGTGGTGCTTGGGACATCATTGTAATGAACCATGAATGATTCGTGTCGTGACCCGTAGCAGCCCAACTGCAGGGTTTGGTTGAATGCTGACAAGGGGGGGTCACTTGTCTTCGTTCATGACGCTGGTGAATCATATTTTAGACATAACAGGTTTAACATCAGGTTTTAGAATTAACATGCAGGAATTTTTAATGTTTTCCTCTTCATAATCAAATTGTAATTAATTTTAATTTCCGACATGAATTTCGAAACTCAGGCGTGCAAGATTCCATATGTAACTACCCGTGATGGATACCCACTTTGAAGCCAACTAATTTGTTTATATGGTAATGTTTAGTTGTAGGGTATCCTATTTAAATTTAAATATTATAATCAATGCAATTCCTTGTTGTTACAGTGATAGTGAACCCAAAAGCTCCCCCCGGCACCAAGGACAGCGCAAAAAGCTTCAACTTTGATTTCTCGTACTGGTCGCACAATGTAAGTAACTTTTTATCACTGTGTACCTACGCTATAATCACATTTAAAAATCTATAAATGATCATAATAAATCAATTCATTAATTTTTTTCTTAGAAGTTTTTATAAAATGTTTTCTTTCTAATCATATTAGACGATCTTTTAGGCGTGTAATGTAAAAGTAAATAGAAACCCCAATGCATGCATTTGATTGATGCGTCATAGTGGAGTGATTGTTGTAATATGAATCACTGGTGCGACTCGCGATGAGAGTATAATGTTAACGAAATGCACAGTCTATTGTGGGTTATGCTGCAAATTATTTCTTTCTGGTTTATTTAATTTACCGGATTTTTGAGATAGCTTTAATAAATAGAAATATAATATTATTAATAATAGGATTGTTGCTTATAATAGAGTTTCACTTCGATTAAGATACATAGTAGTGCGTGATACAATATGCTCAACTGCAGATTTAGCAGTGTTAACATTTTTACAAACAAACTTACTTGCTCTGGGCGTCCAATGATATTTAATGGGTGTCTGGGAATCTTTAGCTAGTTCAAGTAATCTTCGGTTTTCTTCATATTCTTCGTCTCGTTGTGTTTTGAATATCGTCTTAAAAAGGAATATGAAAAATAATTGATGAGAGAAATTAGTAAAATATACTTGTGGGTCTTTTTCTATTCCCTACAAATCAATACTTACGCCCCAACTCAAAGTCACTAACGGTTACTTAAATAGCTCCTAAGTACAGAATGTGTATGGTGCTTCTGTACTAAGGAGTGATTTAAGTAACCGTTACTGACTGTGAGTTGGGGCGTAAGACAGCCAAAACAAAATACAAAGAACGATTAAATGCTAAGATTACCGAGATCGAAGGCCCATGTAGGTCTACTTTCAGGTATATTATACGAGTAGGTAGATAGTATTACGGTAAACTGTTCTTTCTTTAATAATTTATTAACGAGCTGAGTGTCCCATGGCTCATTAGATGTTTTCAAAAAACAATTTTTGAATTTATACCGTTACTTATAATTTTATCAGTTATTAAATCCGTTTTACAAGTATTAAGTAGTTATGTAAGTAGATAACTAAATAATAAGTAAATTAATACGTGTAAACGGACAATTTAGTAACTTTTTAGTTAAAATTGACTTATCTACTTAATTACTTAATATGTGTAAACCGAACATTAGAGTATTACAGTGTTGCAATGTATCTACACAATAATGCCAACCGGGCAATATTTCGTGGTACACAACATGCAATGCAAATCGCAATCACTGTACCATAAACAGTTTCCTCAATCAATATCGAACAGAGATTGGCCATGATTCGAATTTCCTGCGCCATCAGGGGGAGATGGGAAACTTAATGGAAATACAGACAAGGGCTCCACGCCGACGCGACGCGACGCTACGTCACGTTATTGGTTTCGAATTACCTTCTAAAGTAAACATTGTTAGACTATGCACAGACAACAAAGACATTTGAACTTAAACTTGTGAGTTGTGACGGAACTTTAGTTCTGCTGGATTCAGCTAATTCAAGTTGTAATATTCATGAGCGTCAAGTTTTAAAGTATGTATGCGTTAGTCGTACTTTCATTGAGAATTTAGGGTATTATTAAAACGGGGTAATTAAAATAATACCTAGTTTTATAGCAAAGTGCAAATTGCTGTATTTTTTAGGGTTCCGAAGTAAAATCGGAACCCTTATAGTTTCGTCATGTCCGTTCGTCTGTCCGTCTGTCCGTCCGTCTATTCGAAGCAAAGCGCCGCGGCGCCGAGTGCTACAAAGCTGTAATTTGGCATAATTTGGATATTATACATATTTATTAAAACTCCAGAATCGTAGAATAAAATATTGAAAAATATTTGTTTTCAGGGTACCTCCCCTAAGGAAACGTGAGGATGAAATTTTTATTCGTCGCGTATCCTATAGTGTGGGGTATCGTTATATTGTCTTGCAAAAATATTATGGGTCTACTAAAACTATTTTTGGAATTAGGGGTCCGTTTGCGAAATATTTGGCTTTAAAGTGCTAATTTTGGTTAGAGTCGAGTGTCCCCCCTCTGACAAGTAAAAAAATTCTCAAAAATAGGTTATATGATGAATTAACAAGGAAAACTGTCACGGCTATGTTAGCATAAGTAGTTAATGAGTAATAGTTGATAAACTTACTACTTCGGAACCCTACATTGCGCGTGGCCTGACAAGCACTTGCCTTTTTAATTTTTTATACATTACCTACTAGAGCCATTACTTGAGAGGCACGACTTACATTTATAATGCCAGACAATTTTTATGGCTCCAGACCTAGACGCTTTAAAACTCTAGACAAGGTGTAAAGTTGGTTATAAATGCGAGTGAGAGCAAAAGAAACAGTTTATTCATAAATCTAATAATTAAAATATAATTATTTGTTTTTTTTTTAAATCTTTATTCTGTGTATTCACCTTAAATTAGGAGATGCAATGGCCGACTTTAATGCCTATTGGCAATCTCTACCAGCCTTTATTCTTTCATCTGAGCTACCAGCCAATACAATGTGAAGGAGAGAAGTGAAGAAGAGTAGGATTTTTTAAATTATAAAGTAATTGTTATTATTTTTGAAACCTACTGTTTTTTACAAGTTATTATTTTAAGAAGTAGTAGGTTAAGTAAAAATGTTAAGTTATATGTATGTTGTAAATGAAACATTTTGGAGCAGCCATATTGCATTTATCCTCAACTCGATTATAGGATTAGTTATCTGTGTTCTAACGCGGAAACTGTACGGCTTCCATATTGAATTGCTGACTGATTAGAACTGAAGTAAAACGAAAAAATAAAAGAGGGTTCTATTATTTTCCAAGAATAGTTTGTAGGAGAAACTTTTTGTTGTTTGACTTATATTTGGTAAAGAATGTAGAGAGCTAATACGGGACTTGTTCTAGGATAATTTTTATCGACTTTTATATTTTATGTAGTTACGTTATTCATAAAAAAAAATGTCTGTAAAGTCAGTTTACGGACGGTAGATTAACGTGACAACGACAAAACATTGATGAAATGATTGCATACTTTTATAGATAAAATTGAGCGCTTCGGCCGATCGTAGCCGATCGTCCCTCTCTATCGCTTGCTCCGCGCTCTCGCTGGAGCGGAACGGGACAATGAGTCATGCTTTTTCGTGCGTGCGCCCGGCTTTCATCGTTTTAATAGACGTTATCACGTCAAAATATAATAATAATTGTTCTATCCTTATATTGTTTCTAAAAGTTCTTAAATTAAAATAATAACGTATATTTTTTTCTATCCCTATTGTAAGCTGTGCAGCTTAATTGTAGAGGTTTGGGAATTTAGCAATGAAAATGTATGTTTCGGGGTTTTCCAACAACTGTTGTACATTTCTGGTTTTATAATGAGTTTTTGGCGGGCTATTTGAAACTGTAACGAGATAACAAGAGCTCGATTTATGCAAATGTATGCGTCAACTGGTGGCTGCGTAATGATTGGGTCGCGGGTCGAGGGTCGCGATGGATTATGGACGTTATGGTACAGGATTAATCTGTCTTAACATCTGAAATGGATTTTATATTGAGGCTCTGTAATTTTTTAAAGGGCGTAGGTTAGTAATACAAATTTTTATTACTCCAATCTTTGTCAATCCTTATCGCCGGATAGATTTAAGATCTGATAAAATGTTTAAGCAATAAATTCGTTCACTCGCCGTGTTGGTGCAGTGCATCGTCTTTGGCAATATTTGTCCCTGGTTCTGTTATGACAATTATTACCATCACTCAGTACGTCTATGTATAATTTTATTGTAATCGTCAATTTCGAGAAACGAATTAAAAACCTCATCGAATGCTTCAAATATCATTTAAATATCTTTGAGTAAATCGTGGGTAATCGTTTTCTTTCGTGTTTAATAAGTTTAGGACTTATACTTTACTCTTTACTTTCTTTATTTTTATTTATTTCTTTATGTACCGTACAAAAGTATAGAAACAAAGGCGGACTTAATGCTAAAAGCATTCTCTGCCATTCAACCTTCGGGCAGTAATAAAACAATGATGGCGGTATATTTGACAAAGGAAAAAATAAAGGAAAGAAATACAACTAAACTAATACTTTACTCTTGACATATTAATATGTTATTGTTATGCATTACCGATATCGATAATGTAAAACTCATAACCTCTGGCGCTACGTGCTACGCCGTAGCTGTAGCGATAGAGTGTAAAAATAACGATATTTTCTTTGTAATACTACTTAATAAAAAAATAAATTCAACTATGTCAATAAATAAATAATGATACAGTTTACTAAATATATTTCTAGGTAGTTCGCAGCAGTGGACTAGATAATCTCCCCGCTAAAAATGTATATTACATTTCTGAGTCTATTTTCTCTCCGGAAATGAAGGTTCCCGGCCCGTTTTTAATATCCTCAATTTGAATTTTCATTTATTTTGTAACAACTGTTTTCATGAATTGTGTTTATAATTTTTTTGTTCGATGTTTTAAAAATCATGCAACCAGTAAAAATCAAACTTGTAGATTATTTCAGTTGAATTAAATTTGATTTCATTTCCGTTTTTATTATTCTTCATTGAAGCAGTAAGATTATAATTAATTAATTAAACAATTTATTGATAAGTCAACTGTTATTTATTACCTACTTATAAGCTTGCAAAACGAGACAACACATCTAAAAAAGAAATTTGCAGTACTATAGGTATATTATTTATCGGAGAAGTGGGTGGATCGGAAAATGATAAGACAAGTCTGCAACTCGATTTAACACAGGTTTTACAAACACTACAATTTAATACGCGATTACAACTGATATAACGATACTGAACAGATTATTATGTGACTCAAATAAGATAGCTGATCACTAATGGAACGCGGTGAAGTCGGACATGACGGTGAACCAAACGTCACACGTTGCGTTCCGCTCAGCTCGGAGGCTGTCTCAAGAGAGTCCGTTAGTGGCTGACAAGTCAATAGATCCCCTCGGTCATCCCGCTACCGCGTGTACTCCGAAAATAGCAGTTGACAATTTGCATTGCCATCTTCAACTTTCGTCCGAATACACCCAAGCTTGTTCCGGCTTGACGTTCCATTTTATGATCTCCTATTTATTTATTTAACGTAAGAAAATGTGTATGAGTCTACCAAATTTTAATAGAGGTTTTTGTTCGCAGCAAGCAGATCCCGAATTCTCCTCCCAAATCATGGTCTACAAAGACATTGGAGAGGAGATGCTGCAACATGCTTTCGATGGTATGTAAAGTGGTATAGTTTAACCTGTAGAGTGTTTTTATACACCGTATGTATATCGCATGTATTCACGTGAATCGCTCCTACATTGCTGTGGAGTTAATGCATGCACATTGTAGTAATAAATGGACCAATGAGCATCAGTTTTATACCAATGTTGTATGGGAATCATGGGACGGTGATCAGGTGGTATATAACTGGTGTAGGCAAAATACACGATGGATTAAAATACATTAACTTCACACAATTTTTGTATAATTGATCTGTTTTTTGTTTTATACTTATATTTATTTTTTATTTATAATGAGAGGTTTGAACCTAGTTTCCCACAACACAGAGAATCCTAGTGTGGGAGCTAGTGAGCTAGTAATCAAAATAGCTATGTAACAAAGGATACGCAATAAATATTTTTTCATTTTTCATTTTTCATCTGTATTATTTATTAAAAAATATACCTACGGAAGGTCTAGTTGTGGTTGTTGACCGGTACTTTCATTGTTACAACGTTATTACAAATTATCGTTAGAGAAAAGAGAAAGACGTGTAAATGAACAAACAACGTCAGATTCATCTAAACTCGTTACCGAGATAGTTTGAGGTGAAATTATTATTATTTTTTCTTTCATAATGATTTTCTCCAAATATTCCGGTATCACAAGTTGACACTTTTATTCTTTATCATCAGTCTCATCTTGCGCCTTAAATACAAATAAAAAAATAGTCCAAGTTTTGAGAATGGCTATGCTAGTTTCCATATAAAAATGTTCAACTCCTTTTATAAAGTGACAGAATGGTTATGATTATATAGTCGACCTCATTATTTCACCAGCATATAATTGACGCACATAGTATTGTGACGAAGTAGCACATTATTTTGGTAACATTGTGAGAGTACAGCCCGCTAGACGTGATTACGGTGCCGCTAACGAGATTACTGGCCGTTAACGGTCGAGACGACACGACGCTGAAATATACCGTGAAATGCTACTTCGTGTTCCATATTTGGTTGTGTTAATTAATCATACACTTGTAAATACCTGTTTTTATGGAAGCAGTTAACGGACTTGGTGTGTAATGGCCGCTTCTATGACCTTACGAACAACAATTCTATTTGATGTTAGTGAAACATAAAGTTGTAGAACATGTTATGTTTGAAGTATATTTAATTTTAACTTGCTTCAGTAACATCGCAAATATGCATCCAAGGTATCCATGGTGTTCTCGTACTCGTGTTCTCTCGACTAGTTGACTTTTGGTCTTAACTCTTTTCTGATGGAATTCGAACTCAAGCTATTTAGTACAGATTACGGATAGCTAGTTCTTTTTTCTTTCTTTTTCTTCTCTCTTTCTTGATTGCATCAGTGATGCCTTTCGTGTTGCTGATATCCGACGACGATATCCACTTACTATCAGGTGGATCGTCAACCGTTCTTTTGCTGGCTATTTCCATAAAAAAATATCTTTACGGATTCTTTTTTGGTCGCGAGGGCCAGTTTAAAATAAGAATTGTGATAAGAATTATGTTTGGGCAACACAATAGGGTATTTGACTAATTTTTAAAAATCATTTTAATTTATTCTTTATTACAAAATAAACCCACTCCATTGATATTTCCGAAAAAATTAACAGTATTGTTAATAAAAATCAATGTTAAAGTTTAAACTTCCAAAACCGCGCCAAAAACGCTGTTTCTGTCATGGCGGCGGTCTATGATACGTGTGACGTCACACGCAAGTATCTATTAAGATTCTATGTAGGAAAGATCTGACTTTTTACTAGCGTGTGACGTCATCAAAGTTGTCACCAATCACAGGGCGTTTCGGTCACTGGTAAAATTTTCTAAATTTACAGTATTTTAATTTCGTGTTATTTGCAAAAATATACGTGATTTACTTGAAAATAAAGTGAAATATGTTTTTTAGTGCTACTATCTGATAGAATAATAACAATTTGTGGTATATTTTCAATGTTGTCAAATACCCTATTCGAGTCAAAATCCTGTTAGGCACCAACGCTAACACTATAATTGTCTTGCAGGCTACAACATATGTATATTCGCGTACGGACAGACCGGCGCGGGCAAGTCGTATACGATGATGGGCCGCGGAGAGGACGGCCAGGAGGGTATCATCCCGCAGATCTGCAAGGATCTCTTCAGGCGCATACGGCAGACCACCAGTGATGATCTCACCTACTCGGTAAGGAGATTTGGCAAGCTGATACTATGCTGGAACGACGTGAGCAGTGGTTCTTTTGTTATTGTTATTATAGGTCGATGCATACGTAACGTGGACGGGACGGGGACGGAACGGGGACGGGACGGGACGTGAAGTTTCGGGAACATCTTTTCATAGAAAATGTAAACGATAGCGCATACGCCACGGAGGCACGCACGGAACGAGAACGGGGCACGCACGTACATATATGTATGCCCCGTCCACGTACCGTCCTCGTCCCGTCCACGTTACGTAAACAACGTAAACAACTAAAGGCATATGTGGACAAATTCAAAATTGTAAACATCACCTACCAGGTGGAGGTATCATACATGGAGATATACTGCGAACGTGTCCGCGACCTCCTCAACCCGAAGAACAAGGGCAACCTGCGTGTCCGCGAGCACCCGGCCCTGGGGCCCTACGTGGAGGACCTCAGCAAGCTCGCCGTCACCTCCTATCAGGATATCTACGACCTCATCGATGAGGGGAACAAGGCTAGGTGAGTCACGAGTCACGAGTCACGACCGTTATCGTTTATTTATTTCATTTATGTATGTATGTTTACGTTGTCATTTAAAACTAGAGCGAGGGGTAAAACTTAAGGGTTACAATTGGCAATGTCCACCCGTCGACCCTGTTGATCTTGATAAATAAAAAGATGTTTTAACTAAAAAAAAATTTAAAAAATGTCGAAATAGCGTTCCATAAGTCGAATACGACGACGACTTTCGATATACATACAGGACCTTCGACATATAGGAGTTTCCGCACTTCCTTTGAAACCCATCAGGTCTGATTTCTGATAAATATGGGACCAATCTGGCAGTTAGCAGTATATACTTTCCAATAAAAAAAGAATTTTCCGAATCGATTGAAAAATGATGGAGTTTTGTGGTAACAACCATTAAAAAATAAATACAAACCAATTGGGAAACTCCTGCTTACTGATGTCGGTAATGCCTTCCAACCTTCCATGACGGAAATTATAATTATTATAACGTAGTATATAGCTATGAGTTTGTAGCAATATTTATTTATTTACGTTTATTATGTTACTAGCTGTGCCCCGCGGTTTCACCCGCGTTAATTTGTGGAAAAAACTAACTACTAAAATATATGATGTTATATAGCCTTCCTCGATAAATGGACTATCAAACACAAAAATAATTTTTCAATTCGAACCAGTAGTTCCTGAGATTAGCGCGTTCAACCAAACAAACTCTTCAGCTGTATAAGATTAGTATAGATTTAATTTCATGGATAAGTAATAAATACACTAGAGACGTTATTGGAAACTCCCTGCGGTATAATTTATAATTTGTACTTGTTAATACTGTTAATGTCTATTTACTTACATAATTATATCGGTGTAGTCGCGGATAGACTGTTAAATAGCGGATTATCCGCTTCTTTCTCGGCTGTTAAAGGTCTTCGCACATTACATCAAGTCGACGTCTCACCGTCGACTCCGCAAATATAAAAAAGTAGTAAAAAAAAGATAAAATTTTTAGTTTCCCTTTTATTACGCTATTCGGCACTGACGTTTCACCGAGTATCTTTTAATACTGTGATTTAGGTATACAGTGACAATTCAGCGATCAATACTGACTGGTAATAATAAGTATACATACTTACTAGTCTATGCAATGATTTCAAAAAAGAAGTATAGGCCCTTGTGACCATTTCACACAAATGTACTTACACAGTACACTACAAAAAGACCATCTCTCTGTCTTTTACGAATTGAGTAAGACAGGGTCGCTATGTTGAATAATGTGTACTGCGCATTGGTTAACCGACTGCACCAATGCTTGGTACCACGTTTTAAGCTCGCGTTCGGGTTGACCAAGTCCTTATTAAACAAGTCAATGAGTGTATTTCTATGTATTAATGTGATAAACCCCACAGAACGGTGGCGGCCACCAACATGAACGAGACGTCGTCCCGCTCGCACGCCGTGTTCACCATCTTCTTCACGCAGCAGCGGCACGACAAGACCACCGACCTCATGTCCGAGAAGGTGAACTTTATGTTCATTACCAGTGGCATAGCTAGCCTTAAGTAGGCCCCATATCAATATTTGTTGTGGGGCCCCCTCAACGTCAGCTGTCAAATAAAAAGGAGTGCCAACGGTCGTAGGCCGCTGGCGAGCTTTTTTATGGGAGTGTTAGTGGGGGCCCCTATATGCTGGGGGCCCCGTATAATTGATACGGCGGCAGTTACGCCCCTGTTCATTACATTATATTGAAGCAGTGTAAATGGAAGCAGGAAAATCCTTTATTTGTATGGAAGTGACATTGTGACACGTCTCTAAAAAAGCAGAAAAAGATGATTGTTACTTTCTAATACTCAGTTTTTAATTGCTAATTGATTCTAGAGTAATTTATTTATTTTTATTCTGCACGCATTGTACGTTCACACTCAACTTACGTTCATCAACATCATCGTTCTCAATTCATTTTCAAATTACGTTCCTATAAGAGATTGATTTTGTTGGTACTTGCATCGGTGAAGGAAGATATCGTGAATAATTTGCATACATGCGATCTTTCGAACTTCGTTATGGCTTTAAACTGTGCATTTAAGGATAAGTATACTAAATAATTTGTCCAAGAAAACTGTACGGATTCTAATTACGTTTACGGATGTTTCAAAAGGTCTTTAAGTGTTTATTCATTTGTATTCCACGAACTTTAATTTATTATCTATGGATTCAAGCAAAAGTGATGTTTTTTTTTTATTAAAATAAGTTAATGCTTGACTACAATCCCACCTGATGGTAAGTGGAGATGTGGTCCAGAATGGTGAGTGCACTAACTTAATAAAAGCCTATTCACTCTTTTTTTGAAGTCATCCACGTTGTAGGTGGGCGGGAACGCAGACGCAGGCAAGCTATTCCAATCCTTAGCGGTGCGTATAACGAATGACGATGCAAACCGCCTCGTCCGTACCGGTGGAATATTCACGACGTAAGGGTGGATACCCGCCGTGCGTCGTGTCGTTCGTTTGTTGTGAAATTTAAGTAGCTTAACTTTATGTACATTTGTTCAGGTGTCCAAGATATCGCTGGTGGACCTGGCGGGGTCGGAGCGCGCGGACTCGACGGGCGCTAAAGGCACTCGCCTGAAGGAGGGCGCCAACATCAACAAGTCCCTCACTACCCTCGGGAAAGTGATATCTGCCCTCGCTGAGATCGTGAGTAACCGTTACAGTATAAATACACACGACGTATGTACAGTCGGCCTCAGAAGTAGCTTAACATTATAGTACTTTGTAATAGTAACTGTTTCGACGGTTTCCTAGCAACATCTATGACAAATTCAAGAAATGTAATGTGGCAAGGTACTAAAATGTTAAGCTACTTCTGAGGCCGACTGTACGTCTTCTTTTAGGGTTGAATGACTTTAGTTATGGATGCTAGGATGTGTGCGTGTTTAGGTTTGTTTCATTTATCGTGTAAATACGGTGTTTAATATAAACTCGATTTTTTTGACGAGACTTATTTAATAAACAAACTTAGCATTGCTTTTTATGGAAATTGTAATAAAAAATTAACGATGAACAGGTATTAGTTTTGGTATTAAATGTTTATCCATCTTTTAATTTGTATAATTTTGTGCCTAACGAATTTTTAAATTACAAATAAGGATAAAAACAGTGTAAAGGACTCGTCATAAAAATAGAGTATAGACTATAGTTATCGAAATATTTGAATGTAACTTTTCTGTGTGTAATGATATACATATTTAAAAATTTCAATGTATTCTATTGTAAATAACTGGTAGTTTGTAACTTGTATACCGAAGTGTTCTTGTGCTAGTGTACTTACACTATCCTTTGTCCCTTTCACTGCTTCTCTCTCGCTCGGACGCCTAACAGTCGGTAAGGATGTGTTTCTATTCTATGCAATTTTAAAAAGCTTACATGACTGACACTAATGGGGCATTTTTAATTTTGTGTGAATATTGGCGCTAGGTACTAAAATGTTATCGTTTTCTTCGTATATTAAGGTATTTTCAATTAGTTTTGGATTGTATAAGATTTCGTAAAATTTTAGCTTCAGCAACGTGAATAATAGAATGTTATTTATCATTACTAAATTAATATTATTTGAAGAAGTTTTTTCATCATGTAGTAGAGAATTTTTAAAATTTATAAGTATTTGGAAAATTTCAAATACTTTACTTTAATGTAGGCCTTAGAATTTAATTATCAATCTTCGTCCAAATTATTAGAAAGTTAAATTTATTATAATTATAAGCTTCTTAAAAATTTTGCGCACACAAAAATGAAAATTACACGCATACAATTTTATTTAACTTTTAATTCTGGATATAAAATAAAAAAATACATGAATGCAAATGTTTGCATTACACTTGCAATACCTATCATCTATTTAATCGTCGAAAGACAGCGTCTGTGACATCATAATATGGCGCATCACTCCTATTGAGTTCGATGGCCTACCAACATGAGAATAAAATAAAATAAAATTAAGTCCGCCTTTGTTCTTATACATTTGTATGGTAAAGTCTAAATAAATAAATGTGTTTACGGCAGGCGTCAAAGAGCAAGAAGTCGAAGAAAGCGGACTTCATCCCGTACCGCGACTCGGTGCTGACGTGGCTGCTGCGCGAGAACCTCGGCGGGAACTCCAAGACCGCCATGATCGCCGCCATCTCGCCCGCCGACATCAACTATGATGAGACGCTTAGCACTCTCAGGTTGGTACCGTCGGTTTAAGGGCTATGACTTCCAAGGGGGAGGTAAGTCAAATCCCCCCCCAATAAGTTAGACCATTTGTATCAAGCAAACTCCTTATAAACTCCGATATTTTCCATTCTTAATGGACGAAAGTACGTACGTGTAAGCATACAATATTAATCTATACTAATATACGAGTATAAAGAGGAAAGATTTGATTTTTTGTTTGCATTGAATAGGCTCCGAAACTACTGAACCGATTTGAAAAATTCTTTCACTGTTGGGAAGCTACACTACCCCCGAGTAACATAGGCTATATCATATTTTCAAAAAAAAAAATAGGGATCCTTAATAAGCAAAGCGAGGGCGGTTACTCGTATTCAATAAGCATACAGTTGCCCCCCGCCTCCTCTCGGTACACCCATGATAAGGTCGCTTATTCATTGAACGACACGACAACGATTGCGTGCACGTATTGAGCACAGACGCAAACTTCCCTGTGTGCGTGTTAGTGGCGTGGAGCTTTAAGGTGCGGCCACACCAGGAGTAGTGTTATAATGTTAGCTATATTTTAAAATATTTTACAACTGCAGCCTGGTACTAATTGAATTATAAAAGTGTTTTGTTGACGTGTCGTCCAATACTTAAAATTGATTATTTGTTAGGTTCCTTTGTACCGTCTAGCGAAGCAGGCACACGTCAGCAACTAAACTATAACAAACATTATAGATACGCAGACCGCGCCAAACAGATCGTCTGCAAGGCCGTCGTCAACGAGGACGCCAACGCCAAGCTCATCAGAGAGCTCAAGGAGGAGATCCTCAAGCTCCGCGAACTGCTCAAGGCCGAGGGCATCGAGGTCGAAGAAGGTAAGCCTCTCCCCACGCACACTACGACAAAATAGATACACACAGAAGGACAACTCCAAATACAGCGGGAACGAGCAACGCACACATAGGGTGAGATCGATAAACCGTGCTTAGGTTTTGCTCAGACTTAAAATTATAAGGACAAAAATAATGGTCCTAATTCAATTTTAACGTTAGTCGTTTTTTATGAATTTTTAATTTACTGTTGTCTGTTGTCCGATACATTTGACTGTTGTCTGAGCAAATAAAAAGTCGAAGTGCGCTTTATAGATCTCACCCATAGACATCGTTCATGGACACGAAAAATAAGAGTAATTTGAATTCGCTCTCATTTTGTATTCGTGAACAGTGTGCATGTGTGCGTTGCTCGAACGCACTGTGTATGGAGTTATACTTGTGTTGCCTCTATTTTGTGACCACACGGCATCACGGCCAAGGTGTTAGCCGTCACGTGACCACATAGAACCGTCTTGTGAGTGTGCGTAGTACATTACCATGCTAGTTGCCACCACAGTGACGCCACCTACGATGTTATTACTATCGATACTAGTGATGTTCTCATACTAAACTTAACTTTTGTTTCAAATCGAACTAGGACCAGACGGTAGAGTCGTATATGAAAAGAAAGATCCGCCTACCAGTAAGTAAAAGTAAAGAGGCTTATGCATTGCCTGTGTACAACCCACCTGTACGCTTGGCCTCCATATTGAATCGGGGTTGCCAGATCGCAAAATTGGAACGTTTTTGTGAAATTTTGGATTTACTCTGGCAACCCGAATAATATATATTATATAATATAAAGTAAAGCAATTTTGCACCCTTATCCAAAGCTTGTGGCGTCGTAGGCAACCATAGCGTTTATATTTCGTCACTTCACAGTTATTAGAATATCTGTTATTATATTATTATGCGATGGACCGTCTTTACATGCATACGTAAACTTATATTTGCGCTTACATTATGTATGGTTGGTTGGGGAGGCGGACCGACGAAAGTTTCAAATCCTCATTATGTATATTTTTATATATCGACAAATATATCTTTCGAATTCTAAGTGTGTATTTATTGTTGAGCATTCGATTTTACTGAGCATTTTAAATGCATAATATTGGTTGAAAAAAATATTGCCCCCGAATTAAATAATAATGTTGATTAATTTGCAAATATATTTTTAACTTATTTCCTCTTAAAATGCTCAGTGCTTATTAAAGTATATACCTACCAAATACCGTTCGCGGCTATATTTTTAATGAAATTGGCTGGTAAGAAAACAGAAGCTGTTATTAACAGTTAAGAAAAACACAAAGAAGTCTTGAAGACATTATTTAAAAAGAAGTCTTTAAGTGAGGTCGCGAACGGATTATTAATAATTTAAATGTTGCTACAATAAAAAGCTTCATAGCTTTACAGCCTGTGCATGTTTCTTCTTCTATTTGTGTTAGAGTTTACTTTCCAATGTCTATATATAGTTTTCTAACTAAACAATACAGTAAACGGTTTGACTATATTACGTGATATATATGTGGTTTTTGCAATGTGCACCTTGATACAAAGTGATGGGAGCGCACGCATTCCACGTCTACACGAGTGAATGGTTCTATGGCAAAATAAATTTTATCTCAAAAAAATAAACAAAGTCATGTTACATAAAACATAGTTGACGTATTGATAAGAATAAAAGAAAGAAATAAATTTATTTCTTTATTTATTTCTTTTTGTTCTCTCTTTCTTGGCCGGCAACGCATCAGTGATGCCTTTGGTGTTGCTGATGTCCATGGGCGACAAAAGGCACTTACCATCGCGTGGATCGTCAGCTCGTTTGCCGGCTATTTCCATTAAAAAAATATATTGAAACAACATAGTCTTAAATATATGTATATGTTACATATTTTGGGTTTTAATTAGAAATCAAAATTAAAACTTCGAAAAAAATGTTTCACGAAATCTGACCTTAATAAACACTTTAAAATGTCAATTAAAACACTGAACCTACATTACAATTATGTAGCTATATATATATTGATAACTATTAGATGGGTTTGTATGTCAAAAGTATGTAACAACTTTTCTTTGACCTGGGCTCATAACTAACTCGTACGCACAGGAGAGGAGTCCCCGAGCCGCAAGAAGAGTGAAGAGACCATGTTGTCTCCCAAGCTGTCGCGAGCGGCTACCACCATTGCCGAGGAGGCTGTTGACCAACTGCAGGCTTCCGAGAAACTTATTGCAGGTATGCTTACAGTACTCCGGTCAGATTTTTTTTTTTATTTTATTTTATATTTTGAACACAGACAGTCATATAGGATTTCATATACTACAAAAAACTATGTTTAGTTACAGACATTGAGTGCCAACACTTATTATAATAATACTGTTTTTTATGTAATCTTGATACAATAAGACAAGTGATTCTTCGAATTAAGTAACTTTAGGTTTTACCACAGAAGATATAATAGTACTTATAATAGCAGTTTACTTATAATTTTAGTAGGAATATTAACTTAGATTCTTATGAGGTTGAGGTAAGAAAGAAGAAACACAATATACATTCGAACTCTTCAAATCATACCAAGTATCTATTTAATACATATGGCAAGGCTATTGAGGGCTCGTCTTTATTAGTATAAAGAGTTTATGTCAAGCGAGTTCCAAATGGTAACGAAATAAAAAAAAAACTTCTTCGCATACATAATATTCACTTAAACACACTGATACCAATGTAACACCCCAACTTAGAGTCACTAACGCTTACTTTAATCGCTCCTTAGTAAAGAATCACCATACAAATTCTGTACTAGTGACTCTGAGTTGGGGCTGTAAGATTCGATGTGTCGCAGGTGGCATGCACAATACAAATGAGACATCAATAACACCTACAATCCGAGATCAAACATAATCTTATAATTTAATCTATCTATCACATCTCGACTGCACATGGAACCTGGGACCTCTCGCTTTGCAGGATCACTGCTAACTAGGCTAAGGGGTTGGCTTCAACCCATTGATGGCCCACTACTGGGCACAAGTCTCTCCTCTTGAGGAGGCCTAGAGCATATTCTACCACGCTGCTCCAGTGCGGATTGGTGGAGGGGATAGTGGCCAACCAAAGTGTAGGAAGTTTTCAAACCGCCCGAGGGCCTCCGACATGGCTTAACGACTGTTATCTAATGGTAACAACCGGGACCGACGGCTTTACGTGCCTTCCGAAGCACGGAAACGCTCAAGAAATTTTTGCCACTAGCGGTCACTCATCCAACTACCGACCGCGCCCGTTGTTGTTTAACTTTACATCATCATCACGTACGTAGGATTACGTAGTATCGACCCAAGCCGCCGGGCTATGAGCGCTTCGGCTAAGGGGTTAATACACAAAAATTGTCTGTTATACCGTTTGTTTGTTTGCTTGTTGTAGAACTCAACGAGACATGGGAGGAGAAGCTCAAGCGCACGGAACAGATCCGCGTGCAGCGCGAGGCGGTGTTCGCGGAGATGGGCGTGGCCGTCAAGGAAGGCATCACTGTCGGGGTCTATTCGCCCAAGAAGACCCCGCATCTTGTTAACCTCAACGAAGACCCCAACTTGTCAGAGTGTCTCATTTATTACATCAAAGACGGTAGGTTTTATAACCTTTTTATAACCTTTTTATAACGTTTAATACCTCCAATTACTATTAATTGAAGGTCAAAATTGTGCGCGCTAAAACTGTAGTATGATTACTGAATTCACTTCTACCATAATTATGTCCTAATCGAAAATTGTTTCTATTTTCAAGACAAACATTGGTGAACGCCTAACTTTTTGTACGCAATGGCCTTTAACGTAATAACGATGCTAGGTCGGTAAAATAAATAGAGTATAGCATTATCTGAAGTACCTTTATGCGTCCGTGTATAAACTTGACTCGTTTATATAATCAGGCCGTATATATTTGTATGTGTATGCATGTGTTTTTGTGTATATTGTTCACATATTTAGATATAATATTCAGTACGCATTTTTCTTTATAATATATATATTTGTGTGTGTCAGGCGTGACCCGTCTGGGCACAGCGGAGGCCAACGTGCCGCAAGACATCCAGCTGTGCGGCTCTCACATCCTCAGCGAGCATTGCATCTTCGAGAACACAGATGGCGTTATCTGCCTCGTGCCGCACCGTGGCGCCCTCATCTACGTCAACGGACGGGAGGTGAACTACAATATTTTGTTCTTCAACTAACCCTTGGATTATGGTTTGTTATATATACAATTTATTTTCAATATAGACGAACCAGAATTTACTTTAGAGTAAGTGGTCACCGTTGCTTAGGACATTGGTGACATTAAATTTTTATCCTAAGAAATATCTTTTTCGATTGAAAAATAGGAAGAAAGTTTGTAAGATTATTTTTTAAACATGAACTGATTTCCTCCAAATTAGCAAAAAATGTTCTTATGCATTCATGCATTAAAGAAATACGTATTTCCCATTTTTCAATATTTCTGAAGAACCAATTTTCCCGAAGCGAAAATTTATATAAGTGTAACTTTGAACAATTATTCTAATAATTTCAAGGTAACGGAGCCAATAATCCTGAAGACTGGTTCCCGGGTGATCCTGGGCAAGAACCACGTGTTCCGCTTCACGCACCCCGGCCAGCCGCGCGAGGAGCCAGTGGCCAACAAGACCGACAACCCCAATACTGTTGAACGTGAGTCACATGATATCATATAGACACACTTTTTATAGAAACATGTCTTGTTTTTGAAAAAGGAAGTAGTGTTTAGGTAGATAACGAAAGGAGTTTTAGTGAATGGTCAGTAACGGCCGTTCTCAAAATTCAATCAATTTTTAATCTCTTGTAAAGTTAGTAAGTACAGTAATATCAATAATAGGTAAATTAAAGGATAATGGTTAGTTTGGGATTGGCTATATGTTTGCTATGGTTTTATACCATAGATTACCCCCTAATCTATGTTTTATACACATTCAAATTAGTTTTTGAGGCTCATGTTAATCAGAAGTATTATTGACGATTTATTCCTACCCATAAAGATCTTACTCTTAATTTTGACGTCTACTTCAGAGGTGACCTCAGATATCACTCTACCACAATTTTTCACATCAAAATAATGAAATCACAAGGAATATGACAATAAAAATATTGTGAAAAGTACAAGTCATTTTAGAGATAAATGGACATTCGTTTGCAGACTAACAAAACAATATCTTTCCCCAAACGCTATACCTTCACCCTATGATGATGTAAAAATGACCCATAGATGTTATTAACTATAATAAAACTTAATGTTATCGTTGACAGCGGAGAAAGAGTCCGAAACAGTGGACTGGGATTTCGCGCAATGTGAGCTGCTGGAGAAACAAGGCATCGACCTCAAGGCCGAGATGCAGAAGCGGCTCATGGCGCTAGAGGAGCAATTCAAACGGGAGAAGGAACACGCCGACCAGCAGTTCGAGGAACAGAGGAAGGTACGGTGTCTGTGGAATTGGCAGGTCAAGTTAAACTGGCGACGTATGACTGAACGGGCATTTGTACGTACAGACGAACGTAGCGTACGAACGCGTGATAGTTTCATTTCTATCAAAAATATTTACTTTTTTATATTACAATTTATTGTCATTTATAAAAACATATGGGTAAATATAAATACAAAGATGGAATAAAAAGAAAGATGGTCGCTTCTGAGCGATTTCTTCCTTTTCAGATTCAAGTAGGCCGTGTATTTTGATACAAAATCAATTCGATATAATACTTCGATATAATCGAATTCGATATAATACAATACGCTACTCTAACACCAGATCAACGTACTACTAAATACATTATACATTAATTTGGTCCTTCGAGCCGGATTATTTTTGTAACATAAAGTTACAAATATAACGTCCCAGTACGTATATTATACCAAAACTTTTCTACTACCTACCTCAACCACCTAATAAACAAATATGAATGTCTCTTCTTTCTTCTAACAACATGTTAACGCATGAGTGTATGTGAAACAGAACTACGAGGCCCGTATCGACGCGCTGCAACGACAAGTTGAGGAACAGAGCGTTACGATGTCCATGTACAGCTCCTACACGCCCGAGGACTTCCACAACGACGACGATATCTTTGGTGAGCTGTGTTTTATATTGCTGTATACAGAGAGGGGATTGTTTACTGTTGTATGGAGTTCGATGGACACCCTAACTATATTTTATTCTTGAAAGAAAAAAGAAGGAAATAATAATATATTTATTTTGTAACAATACACACACGGTTACTGTTATAAAGAACAAACATTTCAAATGTATTTTAAATTCAATTGTATAAGTTGACCCTTAATAAATCGGATCCTGCTCAGCATTTTGTTAGATTTAATAATAAACACAAAGTCTTTTACTAATTTACTTCCTCAGACTACATCTCTAGAGATTGATTATTCTTTACTAGCTTACCCGGCAGACGTGGTCCTGCAACATATTTTATATGACAAAAAAATATTACTAGTCATAACCAGTTTTAGCCTACGTCTCTCAAAAAGAATGCAACTTTCTACTGGTGAAATAATTTTCAAATTCTGTCCAGTAGTTATTGAGTTTATTTTCAATTAAACAAACAAAGAAACAAAAAATGAAAACTTTCCTTTTTACAATATTAGTTTAGATGTGAAGTTCGGATTAATATTGTATGGTTGGTTGCACTGGCGGCGGCGCGGCAGTGAACCCGCTGTTCGAGACGGAGTGCTGGTCGGCGCGCGAGGTGGGGCTCGCGGCGTGGGCGTTCCGCAAGTGGAAGTACCACCAGTTCACCTCGCTCCGGGATGACTTGTGGGGGAACGCTATCTTCCTCAAGGTCGGTGGTGGTGTTTGTACGCGTTTGTTGGTGGATAAATACCTAGTATCTTATCGAATGTTGAGGTACTATGATACCGGTATTTGGTGAACCGGTATGTTTATATGACGATAATTTGGCAAACTTGCGTGAAATTTGTGTTACAATAGCGCTTAATTAAGTACAGTTGCGTGCGGTAAACAATTAGGTAATGTTGTGTAAGATTAATAGCACATTTTTCATAAGATGCTGGAAACACTGTACCGAAAAAGCACGAACATTTTAAAGTACTATAACTTCTTAAAATACCGGTATGAATATGTTAAAATACCATTATGCAACATACTGATTACGATTGTCACATCTACAGGAAGCGAACGCAATATCAGTTGAACTGCGCAAGAAGGTGCAGTTCCAGTTCACGTTGCTAACGGACACGCCCTACTCGCCGCTGCCCAGCGAGTTGGCGCCGAGAGACGATGCTGATGATGAGTTACGTCCCGGCGCGCCTACAGTCGTCGCCGTCGAGGTCACCGACACCAAGAACGGTGCGACCCACTACTGGACGCTGGAGAAGTTGCGGTAAGTAGATACCGGTATTTACCGGTATGCCTCTTTTGGGTATACAGATATGTTTTGAGAGTAGAATATCGAAGCCACAACCCATGTTTTTTGTGACTTTCCCCGGGCTGTGATTATCGTCTAGATTTTGTTAACTAATGAAGTAGAAACATTGCCAAAGACTAGAATAAAAACACTTTTTAAGATTCTTACGAATTTGATACAATACAATAAAAGTTTGTTAAACCAGAATACATTTGTTATAACATTCTAATATCACAAACTTCTATTGTAACAGTAGTGTGATATATTTTGACGTTTTGTGTATATAATTAAAATAATTCGTAGCATAGATTTAGTTATAGTGTGTGAATAACAACTAGTAATTAGTAGGACTTCCGTGAATTAGTTGAAAATGTGTAAATCAGTCACTAGAATTTATTTCGTTTCAGTTGTTACTGTATTACATTAAGTTTCACATTATCCATTTATTTTAATGTATTTATATAATTATTTACATCAGTCTATATGTTTCTCATTGTATTATATTTTAATTTTTTTGTTGCATTTTGTTATTCAGTCGTTTATTTGTTTCACCATCTCATCGTATTATTAAGAACGTAAAATTTTTGCTGTAGCAATATGGAATTATAATGTACCTAACAAGTTGTTTCGAAAGTAAAAAAATACATTACTTAAATGCGTTACTTTATTATATTAACAGATAGGTAAGTATATTTCTCTAAATTAGGACTGAATTTGTTTGTTAGTCGGCAATGTATACATTTGTGCTTCTTTTAGTTGCCGCTTCATATTTTTTATTTATCATTTCCGTGCATGTATGTAACGGTTTCCATGACGTTTTAATTTCATTCCCAAATATCCTCCTAGAATTTTCAATTCTCCAATAGGTAGGTAATGACTTACATGCCATCGATATAGGGTAAGTATTGGCGTTTTATATGGCATGTAATTAAATTTTATGAGATTTTAATGATAACACTAGGAGAGGATGCACATCGAACGCATCGAATTAGGCTTCGTTATCGAACCTCTGGTTCACATGCTTAACGGTGATGCTTACAAGTTACAATCCATTGGGCTGTGTACGTCGGCTTTAAAGCTCCACGATTATCTGTGGGCGAGTGGCACTGCAAGGGATGTTGATTGTAGCCACCGGCTGGAGCTAATGCGTCAGATTTACAACATGAACGAGAACGCGATCGCCGAGGAGGAGGAGTCGGCCCCGCCTCTCGCGCTGGCCCCGCCCCCCGGCGCTGGCCCCGCCCCCTCCGCCGGGGCGCAGGAAGACCTGCTGCAGTGCATATCCGCGTGCGCGACTCAGACGCGCCTGTCGCTAGCCAACCTGCTGCCCTCGAGGTTTGCGACACCGACGATCGCTACACCTGTGTACCCGCCTCACCCCTCACCCCTCTCACGGTGTTTCTCCAGAATACAAATGAAAAAAATTAATGAATATAATTCTCGTCAGTGCTTTTAGCATTAAGTGCGCCTTTTGTTCTTAAACATAATTATGTATGGCACAATAAAGTATAAATAAACAAATACAACGTAGCCGTTTTGCTTTAACAGTGGATTTCATCTAATATCATGTTATATCAGAGTGACAGCGGTATCACTAGCGAGTTGAAAGCGAAGTTGGCTGCGCAAGCGCAACGTGTGCTACCTATGTGACCAGCACGTGTGAAACTCAGTATTTGTTGTTGACTGTATTAATTGATGTATTATTGACGGTACATAGCAGTCGCTCTCTTCCGGTTGATAATTCGGTTGGTAATATAGCTGTAACTACTCCTCGAATCGTTGGCAAATAAAAAAAAAGTTTATAAAGTAACGTTGTTATCATGACAATCAAATGAAGGTCAAATTTCTACTTGTTAAGTTAATTACCAAGTTAAGGATTTTTATACAATCTTTAACCGTAAACTTGATGACTAATTAAATAGTGATTATAAAAATACGCTTCGACCGTTTTCTATATTTTCGTTGAAGTTAATATAATATCTAAGACAATAAAACAATGTAACATTTATAACATTGTACCATAGACTTAAATATATAGACGGGCTGTTCCGAACAAAATCCGTGTCACATTTTTCGTACTCACTGACAGCTTGGTGACAGCGCTTCGTTCGGTCAAATTCGGTTCAAGATGGCGGATATCAAATATTTTGCACTAAATAATTTTTAAAAATGAAAGTAAAAATATATTTATTTACCAATTATGATTTAAATAAACTCAAATAAAGTTCAAACGTAAATAATGAAGACGTTTTAACTGTGCGCAATAAACAATATGCGTTATTATGTCTTCTTGAACGGTCGGGGTATTTCAAAAATGACATCTACTTGTCTCGCTTGCTCGCAGCCGACAAATGCGTTGGCACCATATGGTGTCAATGTAGCTGTCGAAACTTTTAGTACGTTCAGTACTACAGCCTGTGTAGTATAGTATATACATATAGGTCTATGCATTGTACCTAAAAAGTTAATTAAAAGCGAAAATCTGGAGGAATACTATGAGTTATTTTCCCTATCCCTTTTGAACCAAAATGTTATTTTAGCATTTCGCTTAGTAAATATGCTATCCGTGTCAAGCACACCAATCCTTGCGTTTTGCAAATATTTCGTTTTGCTTTTGCAATATTGTGAAAGTACAAGTGTACAAATCAATTCTCATGGTGTAATTTTGTGTCCTCTACTTTTACTTTATTAATTGAATGTGATTTGACCAATAATCTGTAATGAATACTTGTGCTATGTGCTATATATTAAAGCAAATTACAATTGAAGAATAGAATAATATTAAACTCCATTTACAAAATTTTGGTGGATTTCAACAAGTTTTTTAGTATAACAATTATGTAAATATTAATAGTTTCAATAAGAATACCATCCTTCACAAATAAAACAAGCAAGGCCGTCTTTAACCTACTGGAGGCCCTGGGCATATTAGGATAATGGGGCCTCTATGACTTTGACAGAACACTATTTTGTTAGAATAAACAAAGAAAGTAGATAAGCAAGCCTCTAGATTTATGCAAAAGCTAATAATCAAATTGGTATTGTAGTCAGTAATTTAGGTTCGATTTATTCGAATTAAAAAAGTTTTTCGGTAGTACATAAAATCGATTAAAGTTTAGTGATCTGGCAGAAATTAGGGGGGCCCCCATCGATCACGGGGCCCTGGGCACTTGCTCAGAGTGCCCAGTGGGAAAGAGGGATCTGAAAACAAGTGGAAATTAAATGAAATTGTATTTTTACAAGCTTTTGTATATATTGTGTGTTACTTTTGATTCGTATTTCGTAAGTTTTTGTGTCGATTTTATTTTTATTTTGTACCCATAATACATTGATTATTTTTATACAATATTCAAATTACAAAATTACTGCTTAATTATATCGTTTGTAAGTTAAAATTGTAGAGTGATACACGTATTTGGAAAACAATGTGCGTCGTAAAAATAAAAATAAATAATATGAACATACTTTTTCTCAAGATTCAAAATAATTATAATACAGAATATTAAAATTTCTCTAAATCGATAATGAAAACCAATACATTATTACTTTTTTATTAAATTTAACAATGTATATGTTTGTTTTGTCAGCATGCGCTTTTGTTTAATAGAAGCACGCAGTCAATGTTAATCTGGTGTATTATTTTTTTGTATATTGTTTATATGAATAGGCCATAGGCAAGAATAAGCTTCGTATATTTTTTATGTTGCTTTACACGCAGTCTACGAGGCCGTTGTTTTAGTAAGTTATATAGTGTCGTTAAGTGAGTAGATAGAAGTAATTAAATAGTTGTAAGTTTATAGGTGTTTTAACACTAATCTTGTTGTAGCTTTAATGCAAATTACATTGTATCTTCAACGAAAATAACTATTTAAAAAATTAGAAAGTAATACCCAAGTTGGCAAAGTAAAATATTGTTAATCTTTCAGCTAGGCGGCATATATAAGTACAATGGAAATAGACAATTTAACAATTATCATTATTTTAATTACTCACCGGTAACATGGCAACGCCGCCATGCATTGTCATGTCAATGTGAATTTTTTTTAATGTCACAGACAACGTCTGGAGCTGATGCGCGAGATGTACCACAACGAGGCGGAGCTCTCGCCCACGTCGCCCGACCACAACATCGAGTCGGTCACCGGCGGGGACCCCTTCTACGACCGGTTCCCGTGGTTCCGTATGGTTGGCCGGTGAGGACTTGACCACATTGACAGATAGTTACCGTTTACTTTTGGTTATAAATTAAAGTTCGAACAACGGGATGGTATAGGAATAGGTAGAAATATAGGAATGCCTGAAGGTAAATTATGATGAATCCGATTTCATTGGAGCAATTGGCTGGTGGTCGAAGAACCAGACATAATGCGAGTCCACGGTTCTTTATATTGACATTGCGATTATTGCGACAAAATATTAAAACCATACAATTTGAGAATCTGTCGTTTTGCGTTTCTGACATCCTGCGCCTAAACTATACTAATGTCGACGACGATTATAGTTGATAAATTGGTGACCTCATAGCACCGGGTGATTCGTTTCTTGGTTTATCGGCTAAATTACAAATAAAATGTTGTATAAACGGTTCCGTACATTCGATGCAATAACAAAACCCTAGTTTAAGATCAGTCGCGAGTCTTGCACAGCCTTTTTTTAACCGACTTCAAAAAAGGAGGAGGTTCTCAATTAGACTGTTTTTTTTATGTTTGTTTTCGACTGGGTGAACCGATTTTGATGATTGTTTTTTTAAACGAAAGCTGGTGCTTGTCATGTAGTCCCACTTAAATTTTATTGAGATCTGACAACGGCATCCATGAGAAAACTATATAAGTCTTAAATTTGCATTAAGTAAGTGCGTGACAAATGGACGAATAACTCAATATCCCGCCAACCGATTTCGATGATTCCTTTTTTAGTCGAAAGCAGGTGCTTGTCATGTAGTCCCACATAAATTTGAACGAGATATGACTAGTAGTTTTTGAGTAACTTTGAAGTCGGTTATTTTTTGTTAGTAAAATTTAGATTATAACAACATTTTTTCGTGTGTGTGTCGCAGGAGCTTCGTGTATCTGTCGAACCTCCTGTACCCGGTTCCGCTCATTCACAAGGTCGCGATCGTGAACGAGAAAGGAGACGTTAAAGGCTACCTTCGGGTGGCCGTGCAGGCGGTCATCGATGCTGAGAAAAGTTAGTATCGATAAATCATTGTTACAACACTATTGTAACTCGCACCCATCACTAATACACAGTTGTCACACTGATACACTATTGTGTCACAGAACTTTATGTTATCATAGTTCCACAATTCACTAAATTGACTAAAAGTACCCAGTGGTAGTCTTGACACACCTTTGAGATCATTATGCTGCAAAATTAAAAATTTTTGATGTGTCGAAAAAACCGCCATCCGAGTTATGGCTTAATCACCTTGGTTGGCCCTGTATAACAGCGCAGGCGTTAGGACGCTGGTATGGCAGGGACATAACACGTATCCATACCAGAAGTTAAAGACACGAATTGTTCAATGTAAATAAAATAAACGCTTGAACACTCATACCGCCGCAGCGGGTGGCATGGACAACACTAATTAGACATCATTATAACATGTATGTGTTCAGACAACGCGGAGTTCGCGGCGGGCGTGAAGCAGTCGGCCAAGATCTCGTTCGACGAGGACGTCGCGCCGGCGCGCTCGCGGCTCAAGCAGCTCTCCGCCGTCGACAAGAACAACGCGATCAACGCGATCAGTGCGCTCGCCATCGACGATCGGGACACCGACTCCAATATTAAGATCGAAGGTAAGGCGTGTTTTGAGGGTATATAGATCTCTATTTTATAATGTAATAACTACATATATAGACTAGTTTACAGCTACTCTCGAATGTCAGGCTATTGGATATTTTGAATTTAGCCTGTGGTGATGATAATTTAATCAGACCAGCTTTAGGAGTTGCTAGATTAGAAATGTATGTATATACTGATAAATTTATTTGTATATACTGATGTATTTAAATTTGTTTATTAACCACCGAAAATTCTTAACACCGGTATCATAACCGGTATTTAAAAAATCTGTGTAAATCGGTATTAATATAAACAATTCATACCGGTACCGGTATCTCCAAACCGTACCCTACCAAATGACCGGTATCTCCCCCCCAGAGCTGGCGGTGGGCGAGTGCGACGCGGACAGCGGGCGCGGCGACAGCTCGCTGGCCTCGGAGCTGAAGGACGAGGAGCTGCCGGAGCACCTGGCGCCGGGCCGCGAGTTCACCTTCCGCGTCACCGTGCTGCAGGCGCACGGCGTCTCCACGGACTATGCTGATGTGTTCTGCCAGTTTAAGTATGTTGTACAACGTATAATATGTAATACACTCTCTCCTCTCCCCTGCAGCACCCTCTTGTTATTGATGCAGGAGTTATTTGAGCACGTAATTTTTTAAATCCACTATTTTGGAAAGGGGGATGGCGAAAAAATCTCAGCAAATCTTTTAAAATAAAACTTATATTTACTAAAAAAAATATTGCCGAACCTGAGTAGAACTGATTGCATAGCTGCTCATTTCCATGCGTCCTTTTCATTTAAATATTCATCTATGTCTATACCATAATAACCCTTGTCTACGAGTTATTACACGTTTCTTGAACGATTTCACCGGCAAGTCACATATTTGCTTTAGGGCTTTATTATAAAATTGTACACCGAGCCCCTTAAAAGAACACTGCACTTTACAAAGTGTTACAAATGTGTTTTATGTTCAATAAAAATCTTTGAATCTTTGAAAGACGATACGAAGAGATAACCAATGCATGATGCATCCTTCTTCATTATCGAATATCCTCATTTTTGTCCAGTTTTAGCACTGAAACAATTATGTATTAAATTGACATAGTTCCTTGAACAGTGCTCCCGAACATATTCTTTGAGGTACGCTATTTAGTATAAATTAATACAGTATAAATATTTGTAATGCAGCTTCCTACACCGAAATGAGGACGCATTCTCCACCGAGCCCGTCAAGAACGCCGGCAAGAACACACCGCTCGGATTCTACCACGTACAGAATGTGAGCGTTACTTGTCTTTACAGTTAATTTTACTATGAAACTAGCTGTTGCCCGCGGCTTCGCCCGCGGTAGAGATCGATATTTACAAATTGCCCTGAACTTTTTCGGGATAAAAAGTAGCCTATGTTTTAATCCAGGGTACAGGCTATCTCCATTCCAAGTTTCAGCCAAATCAGTTTAGTAGTTTTCGCGTGAAAGCGTAACAAACAAACTTACATCACATTTATAATATTAGTGTGATAGTGATATTATATAATATCGTTATATTTACTTGTACAGATTAATTTCAGCGTAGGTCATTTTGGTTAAAAAATATAATCTCGACGTTTTTTTTTTCTATTTATCTCGTCTCGCTAGACAATACTTATAGAAATAAATTTGAAATGTAGGTGCTTCTGTGAAATATGTATTAAGATATTATTTGATGAGGTAACATGTTATTTTTTTATAGATCACTGTACCGGTGACAAAATCATTCGTCGAATATATCAAGACCCAGCCGATCGTGTTCGAAGTATTCGGACACTACCAGCAACATCCGCTTCACAAGGTATTAAAATATCGTTTTTAATTACTTCGCTTTAGAAAGCCCTATGAAACATTACACTTTTTTTGAGGATGACACTTCTATTTTGAGGATATTCCTTCATACATTTTGAAGTATTAGAATTTATTTTAATTTTAATAATTAGGTAAAACACGCATGGTTGATGCGTGTTCTAATATACATTCTCTATGTTACTATTATGACGGTCACTTGTTAACCTCCCAAAGGTTTTGCAGGACGCGAAGCAAGACGCGTGCGGGGCGACGCGAGCGCCCCCCCGGCGCATGCTGCCGCCCTCGTTGCCCATCTCTGCGCCCGTGCGCAGCCCCAAGTGGGGCGCGGCTAGCGCTCCGCCCCCCTGTTGCTCGTCACACTTGCACTCCAAGCATGACTTGCTTGTCTGGTTCGAGATTTGTGAGCTCGCGCCTAATGGAGAATATGTGCCCGCTGTGAGTGATTTTATTGATTTATTTATACTTTTTATAATGAATGTTCTTAATTGTTTACTGAACATAAAGTTTACATAAACAGAAGAAAAATAAAAAGGTCTAAAAAGCAAATTTTCTACGTAATATACGTACGTTACAAATATATCAAAGAAAATAGTATATAGTGTGAGCACAAAGTGAACCTTAGTAACGACGATATATGGTCGAATATCCCCTGCAGGTGTTGGAGCATAGCACGTCACAAACATGTTTATCAAAGCAAACAAAACATTCAGCGTCAGTTCACACTGAACCTAATCCCAACGCTATATGGTCGACTATCCCTCCCAGGTGGTGGAGC
The DNA here is from genome assembly GCA_951805285.1 of Thymelicus acteon. Lineage (NCBI taxonomy): Eukaryota > Metazoa > Arthropoda > Insecta > Lepidoptera > Hesperiidae > Thymelicus > Thymelicus acteon. The sequence goes on along the minus strand of OX638227.1, from coordinate 5,012,854 downwards.
ACAGCGACGAGCTGCCGTGCCGCGGGGTGTTCCTGCTGCACCAGGGCATCCAGCGCCGCATCCGCATCACCATCCTGCACGAGCCCTCCGGCGACCTGCACTGGAGCGACGTGCGCGAACTCGTTGTTGGTTAGTACCACACGAACACCCTACCACGTACCACACTGCCACGTACCACACTGCCACGTACCACACTGCCACGCACCACACTGCCATGTACCACACTGCCACGTACCACACTGCCACGTACCACACTGCCATGTACCACACTGCCATGTACCACACTGCCACGTACCACACTGCCACGTACCACACTGCCATGTACCACAGTAACACTCGTTGTATTGTCAGTGACAAGCAGACGGAGAGAAAACTTAAGAACTTGTGTTTCGTTTCTACCCCTCTTATACTTTATTTTTTTTACCGATATCAAGAAAGGAGGATGTATTCAATTCCATTGTATTTTTTTTATGTTTGCTACCTCAGAACTTTCGACTGGGTTAACCGATTTTGACGATTCTTTTTTTAATCGAAAGCTAGCGCTTGTCATGCGGTCTCACTTAAATTTGAAATCGAAATCTGACGAGTAGTTTTTGAGTTATTTTGAAGTCGGTTATTTTTTGTCAAGAATTATAAATGTTTATTCATCTTTAAATTATTATCAATTCGTCTGTCTTATTTTTAAATTACAACTAGCTGTCCAAATAGACTTCCTTCTGTCAATTTTTTTTTTATTTTGAGATGTAAGCTACCCTATCTTTCAAGTTGGATCAAACTGCACACGGTGTGCTTTGATTAAAATCGGTTTAGTAGTTTAGCAGTCCATCGCGGATAAAAAGCGTGACACGTAATAATTTATATATATTAAGATTAACGATAAAAAGACAACGCAAGTTTGTTTTCTAAATAACAGTCGTCTGAAAAAAATAATATGTCTATTGCTACCATTTCGAGGTTAGCCAAATATCTTTCATGGTGTCCACTCAAATATGTCGATTTCGCGTCGCTATCGCTCTTGAGAATAGGTCAGCGATATCGTCACATTTTCCACGTCCGCTACATACTTTCTACGCTATTTCGTGATATGTATATATGAAATGATTTATTTAAAAAAATGAGTTTAACAAATTATTCCGTTGTTGGGACATCCTTTTAAGTAAAAAAATTTACCTGTGCCAGGATGTCCCGCTCTTCCGCAGAAAATTCATACACAGTTTAACTCAGTTGTATACATATGTGTATGTGTGTGTGTCTAGGCCGCATCCGCAACACGCCCGAGGCTAACGAGGACACGACGGACGGGGAGGAGGACGGAGCGCTGTCCCTGGGCCTCTTTCCCGGCGAGAGGCCTACCCTCGACGATCGCGCCGTCTTCAGGTAACGTCGCCAATGTCGTTTTAAATGCTAAATGTTTTATGTCCTTATCCATTGAACTATTATTACTAGCGTATAGAACTGACACCGCGATGCTTGCGCAATGAACTGACCAATTGGCTCGTTACCCATTGAACGTATAGAACCGACACCGCGATGCTTGCGCAATGAACTGTAGCGATAAACGTAGTGATTAAGTACTCTGTGGTAGCGATTGGCAGCTGTTTTCATTGGATTCAGTCGATTTTGAAAAGAGAACGGGAAATCCGTTTTGAAAGTAGAACCTCCCTGCGCGTTTGTTCGCGATGTCTGTTTAGTACGTTAAAGAGTTTCGTCATTAATCAAACGATTTGCAAATTATTTTTTTATCTGAAAGAATTTACTTCCAGATTGGTTTGTTTATCAAAAGTTCTGATGATGGGATTTATTGGGAATGGAGGGAACTCCTCAAATGTTATAGATGTACAATATGGCACATGGCGATAATTTTAGTGGGCCTTACTGGGACACATTTACATTTAATGATAGGCTGTGGAGTTTCTTTCGCCCAATTCTTCTTCATGGTAAGGTGCCTTTAAAATTACATAAGTGAGTAATAGATTAGATTGAAAACAATGGACGGAACGTAAAGATCGTTTCTACAGTGACATAATTGATCACTTTTCTTTATTTCTGACTAATTTTAATGGCTAAGTTGTACGATGATTTATTCATTTAGGTTTGAAGCGGCATGGGACAGCAGCCTCCACGGCTCGCCATTGCTCAACCGCGTGAGCGCCAACGGAGAAGTGGTGTACATCACACTTAGCGCTTATTTGGAGGTAAAGGGTTCATACTGTCTCAACTTAAAGCGGATCTTGCATTTTTATTACCATGTAGCGTTATACATGTTACTTATATGTAACTGGGTTAGTACATGGCCAAATAGTTCGTAAAAAAAAAATTGCGATATTTTCGTCCAGTTGCAGATCTTTAATGTCTGTTGATCATATTTTTTTAGTCGCAATAAACTATTATCAGAGAACAGGTGTCTTTATAATTTGAAACGATACTCGAACGAGAGTCAAATCATACAGTCCACAGCAACTCTTATTGCAAGTAGATGTTGGTCCTTCGAGCCGGATTTTGACATGATTGTTTTTCCCGCTGTTAGCTGGAGAACTGCGGTCGACCGGCGATAGTGACGAAGGACCTGTCGGTGGTGGTGGTGGGGCGCGACGCGCGCACGGGCCGCTCGCTGCGGCGCGCGCTGTTCGGCTCCAAAGCCGCGCGCGCAGACCACCTCACCGGCGTGTACGAGCTCAGTCTGCATCGCGCGCTCGAGCCCGGTGAGTGTAAAGTTTTGTTTTTGTGTAAAGTTGACGCCCATGGACATGATACGTTGCCAACCAAGAAAAAAAAAACAGAGAAAGAAATAAAAGAGAACTGGCTTCCAAGCTCCCAACCAGAACACTATAATGTTGTTATTCATAACCCGGCGGTTTGTGTCGATCCTAAGTGATCTGCTAAGTTAAGCGGGCGTGGTCGGTAGTTGGATGGCTGACCGGATGGTTCGGAGGGCACGTAAAATCGTCGTCAAGCCATGTCGAAGGCCCTCGGACGGTATGAAAACTTGCTACACTTGGGTTAGCCACTAACCCCTCAATCAAACCCCACTGGAGCAGCGTGGTGAAGTATGCTCTAGTACTCCTCAAGAGGAGAGATCGCAAAGAGTAATACAATTGGAAATTTAAGTAACACCACTTTAGAAAACGGTGAAGGAGTAAAGAAAGAAGAAAGAAAGAAAGAAAGAAACACTTTATTTCACAATACAATACGCTGCAGTACAGACATAGGCTTTAACATAGTGGTAGGTACATAATATATTTCTTACACAGTTTTCAAATTTTACCACGGGTGTATTTCGAAACGTATTGCTTCGCCTAATTGCCTGCGCTGCAGAGCTATACTGTAAAAAGGGAGTTCACTCAGCTTGTGCTGCAGTTTCTATAGTAAGAGGCCTGCAGCGCTGGTTTTCTGTGAAACCCCAGCGTTGTAGTACGGGCAGTGCCGAGGCTAATGATTTATTTTTTATTTATTTATTATATTTTATTAGTAATATACATATATTCAAAGGCGACTGTTTAAAAGGTCTTATAATGCAATATATAATATAGTAGATACAATTAAAAATAATATGTATTTCCTATTTTAAGAACCTGTTTAGGGGTACATGTGTACATATACACACACATACACACATATATGTATTTTGTTACAAGATAAATTTTAAAACAGCTACCTGACTTTTAGTCTTACATGAGAGGGGTGTGTGAAAGGTCTATATATCTAAATAATAATTCATAGTGATTGTGAAAAATGACTACACCGAGTACCCGTAGGTTATTATATTTCAGGACATACCTAGGTGATGTAAGTGCATAGTTCAGATCGGCTAGTACATAATTATATGTAAGTATGTATAATTCTGATATTGAAAAAGGCATGGTGGCAGTTAGTGAGTATCCTGTTGTAGTTTTAATAAATATTCTTTATATTTATTTTTGAAACTTAATGCGCTTCCCAGGTCACGAAATGGTGGCGGCAGATTGTTCCAGCATTTGGTTGCATTATATTTGTAACTGCCACGAAATGCAGCCGATCCACCTTATTATACTTATATTTATTCAGTTTATAAATCGTTTTATAGGGATTTCGTTTTGTCTTGAAATTAATACGTATTGACGTACATACCAGGCGTCCAAAGGCGTCAACGTCGCGTGTTGGACACCAGCGGGACCTATGTCCGCGGCGAGGAGAACTTGCACGGCTGGCGGCCGCGCGGGGACTCGCTTATCTTCGATCACCAGGTCAGTGGTGACCATAGTTAACTGACACAAAACACGTACGGTAATCGATAGTTTATTTGACTTTGACAGTGACGTTTACAGCTGACATTGACAGCTGGTAATGTTGCCAGATTAATTACAGTAGTAATTATTGAGAAAATTCGTGATGAAATATCATAGTAAGAAAATACTGTCACCTGTATTAAATGTTATGAATATAAAATTTCTTGTACTAGAATATATTAAGGTATCCTTTAATTATATGGTATACTTGATATTATCACAATGTGCGGAATATCAGTCATTTGAAGAATACGTAAAGAAAAATGTAGTGAAAATACGTAGTAAAATAACGTTTGAACTATTAACTTTAAGTTAAATTAACTATGGTATTGCTATGCTGTAAAATAAGTTGGTCTTGGCTATCGTTGTGATGTAGGCGTTGTGGTAACCGATGTATCGAGTAGCCGTAAAGTATGTTATGTTGTACTCGCTCATCTCTATTATATAAATACACTTATACAATGTATTCTACTAATTGGTATATTTTTTCGTGGATTCGATATACACTAACAGCGTTTTATATGTATTCATAATCCATAGTCAGTTGCATAGCAACTGTGAAAAGTCACAGCATTTATACGTACGTATTTAACGTACGTAGTTTATTGAAAACAACCGACAATTAGACATTGTTGAGGACCAGAAAAGGGAAGAGAAATCGAAAATTAGACCTTCGTTCGCCAACTAAAATGCTGTCAATCACACAGCGAGGACTGGGATTAACTGGCATAAATTATTCAATGAATTAATAATGACAGTTCGTCCGTGTATTTATATTATAGCGATCAGTGCTAGTACGTCCACTAATTGAACATTTTCTCCGCCACAGAAACGTTTTTGGCGCAAACTGATGTTTGATTGGGCGCGGGACGTTATCGATAGACTGCAGGTCCACAAATATGTTTCCTTAGCTATTTAGTATGTGCCTCATCCATCCATCCGTGTTACATATTATATCCATGTTCATACTAAATAGCTATTGAAAAGTAATTTGTGTGCCACCGCGATATTGCGTCATCGCCACTTCTGAATTACACACTAAATTATTTTTATGTTTTCGCAAATATAAATAATGCTTTTGGTATATCTGTAGGTGGGATTATTCGTTTTTTTTATTCATCCTCTTAAGGACGTATTTGCACTTGTGCTGCCAATTAAAATGTAATTTACAGTATACTTCGGCCGCTGTATCTTGGCGCGTCTGAACTTCGCGCAGAAGGCTGCGCAGTAACATAATTCGCCAATACTCGATACGCGGTGTATTGTGTCTCAGTCACACGTTAGCATGTTCGTGTTGCCATCTCTGTCTTACATGCGCTAAAGTTCGCAAAGCCTATGTTCGGACGCGCCAAGATACAGCGGCCGTACTATAAATAAACAGACTTTACTCTTTTATAAAATTCGAATAATTTGATATCTTGAAACCATTCCGTGTTAATGCGTCCTATTCTCATGTTAAATTCGTTGCCTCATAATTATTGTTGTTGTGTGTTGTTAATTGGGAACAGTAAGCGAAATATCGCTTTTGCTTCAGAACTGCATGGTGATGTTTTATTGATAGTTGTATTTTGTATAATTTCTATACCACAGTTGGATTGTGAGCTCATTTGGTTGAAATATACATATTAGAAATTAAGAATAGTTTTGGACCAAAACATGGGTATGATTTAAATAATTTAAAATTGCTGCAAGAAAATTTTATGAATACTTCAAGAATTTTTAAAAAGATTTACTCACAGTCTGGCTGTGATATCCGTCTGTTCAGAATTTAGCTTATGTGACTTACCAAATGTATTCAATGTATTGATATTCGTTTATTTTCGATGTTTGATTTAGTTCGCTTTTCAGTTTCATTCAATAAAAAGGTTTGCTGGTATGCCTTACAATAGTACAGTACTTATGAATGTTTGTTTTTACATTGCATTTTATGTTATAAAATTTACAAAAAAATAATTTCAACTAACCACTAACTATTTTAAGAATATTTAAATTTCTATGAATATTACAATACTAACACTTAAATCTGCACACGAGGGGATAAGAGTAACATTTTTATAACAAAAAATATCGTAGTTATGTTACTGTGCCCGATATAAATGAATTCTAAGATTTACTGGTCAATATTGACAATCACCAATTTCGACGGTGTAAATCTGAAAGTGAAATAATAACATTGATTTACTCGATTCTGGCTTCTTGGTTGATTTCCGTCATGAGAAAATTTTATACTACAGGTTAAATTAGCTCGGGTGACCGAATTGATCCTGAAAATAATATTGAAATTGAAGAATTGAAAATAATTTCGGACATTCACCAGCAAGCTTGGTGAATATACGACAGTGAATCTTAATATCCGATATTCATATACATGCCTTTTGCACTTGGTCAATTAATTCTTGCTCCATGTATCGTTCCTTAACTTTCCTCATTTGAAATAACCAACCGTACTAAAGTGTTGAATGCAGAATCACAATTAAAAACTCATCAAAACTTTTTAAATTACGTTCTCGATTCAGTCACAAAGCCCGATCGCTAAGTACCTATCAAACACGCAAAGCAACATTAACTCTCGGTCTATGGTAATAGAGTTGATAATGCCCTGTGTTTTAGTGGGAACTGGAGAAGATGACTCGTCTGGAGCAAGTGGGCCGCACGCGACACTTCCTGGCGCTGCGCGAGCGGCTGCGGCACGGACACGAGAACACTGTCGCGCCCAACGACTTCACCAAGACAGAGAAGGTATGGCTTGATGTATGAAAAACTGTTAAAAAGATGCTTCATGGTAAGTGTTAAGACTTTCCTTAAGTCTAGCATTATCTTATGTAGCCTTAAGAATGTCATTACGTAGATGTGGCCAACAGTGAGTGCACTAAAAGGGGCATGGTTATGTTAAATTGTTAATACTATGTAACGTGGTAACATTTGAGACGTAATTTTTTTATGTTTAAAAAAAGCAACTTGCTCGGTTTCCCCCATTTCACACCACCCGCAAGCCGTATTAATGAACTTTGTCCCAATAATTTGCATAGAGATGATTATTTTATAAAACGTTTAACTAAAACTTGTGTTTACGTACGTACCTACAGGAGGTATCGAACATGGCGGCGAAGGCGGCGGGCGAGTGCGCGCACGCACGCGACGAGTCCGTGTACGAGCCGAGCGAGCTGACCGCGCGCGAGAAGGAGCTCGCCACCAAGTACATCAAGCTCATACAGGGTAACTACGGTACGTATGGGACAATACATATCAAAGTCTAATTTTATTGTTTGTTTCGTTATCGGAACTAATGGCTAAGTTAAAGAAAGCCAAAAGTTTACAAAATTTAACGTTATAAACAGTAATATGTATTCTAAACAATCATGTTATAAATATTTTATTACATTACACTTTAATAATATAACTTAATAATCAAAATTTTACTAACAAAAAATAACCGACTTCAATATTACTCAAAAAGTACTTATCAGATCTCGTTAAAATTTATGTGGGACCACATGACAAGCACCTGCTTTCGATTAAAAAAAAATCATCAAAATCGGTTCACCCAGTCCAAAGTTCTGAGGTAACACACATAAAAAAATACAGTCGAATTGAGAACCTCCTCCTTTTTTTTAAGTCTGTTATAAAATATTATTAATCATAATGAAATAGCTTATGTTACTCAGAATTAATGTGCCTAGCTCTCTACTGGTAAAAAACTTTTTGAAATCGGTTCAGTAATTTTTGAGTTCATCCATTACAAACAAACAAAAATCATACCTTTCCGGTTTATAATATTAATTAATGTAGATAATGTTGTTGTTGCAGGCGCAGGCAAGGAGGTCCAGGCGGCGGCGTCCCCCGCCACGCCGGTGGACGAGGGCGTGGCCGCAGACATCTCCACCCCCTCGCTGCTGTCCTCCATACACAGCGCCAGCAGCTTCGAGTAAGTAGCATGTGAATGCACACGCATATAGATGCACGCGTACGCACTTGCACGCGCGTACATTGTAGCGTACATACATACCTACGTACGCAGGGAGGAGAAGAGAGAAAACAGAACACATTATGTTTTCAATGAGAAAAATAAAGCTTTAGCTATTTAAAGATACGGCCGTTTAAGTCATATATTTAAACATTCGCAAAGGAATCAAAAACTATGTACGGGAAGTATATTTAATAATTTATAGAAGTTATACAAGTTTTCCCGGCATTATGTTTGGCTTCTTATAGAACAATTAAAGGAAATAATCCGAAAATCGTGTGTAGTGATATCATAAAATTATATGATTGTAGTAACGATTTTTTTTTTGCGAAGCGGTACCAACGATTTACTTTATTCCAGTATCATTACAAACGTGGTCGTGTAAGATACCTTAAACCGGTAACTAGTGCTAGTTACGTTCGTAGGCTATGTTCCCCCGAGCGCGCGCTGCTGGAGAAGTCGATGGCGGCGTGGGGCGGCGTGGCGCCGGCGGCGGCGGGCGCGCTGTACGTGCCCGACTGCGAGGAGGTGCGCGTGTCGGCCGCCGTGGCGCGCCGCGGACACCTCAACGTGCTGCAGCACGGCACGCACGGGTGGAAGAAACGCTGGCTGGTATGTTGTGATTAGCTTTTATTAGATGTTTGATATAAAATGAAAAATCTTTATTCACCGCACAGTATCAGGAAAACAATAACATAAATAACTTAAAACAAACAAATCAACAAAACAAAGTGTAAATAAATAAATAAATAAATAAACGCTTTCCCACTCATACCCCCGCAGTAGGTTTTCACTTGTGTCGCGGGTGGCACGGACGACATATAACACGTCACAATAACACCCATGACCCGAGTACAACACATAAATATCTGCCCCAACCGGGAATCGAACCCGGGACCTCTCGCTTCGCAGGCAAGGCAAAATAAATTGAACAAGACCAAAAAAGGACAAAAGAAACATTACAATAATTAATTCTAAACTATGTTTAAAAAGTTTGGGTGTGATATTGATTTTATTTATTTTCCTTGAAACGTTATACACCCATTCGAGTATATATGGCGTGCTATTAATATAGTGTAAGGCGTCCCCTTGCTACTATTATTTGCGAGCTGATGATTCACCTGATGGTAAGTGGTCACCGTTGCCCACGGACATGAGTTGAGTAAGAGAAGAGAGAGAGAGAGAGAGAGAGAGAGAGAGAGAGAGAGAGAGAGAGAGAGAGAGAGAGAGAGAGAGCGAGCGAGGTAGATAGACAGTACTGGCTCCCAAGCGAAATGGTATAATTCCTGTATATTAGTAAGTTATACTCACTTTAACTTACCGTAAATACAAATATAAAATACACTTTACAAATGCAAAGCACACTTTACAAATGTTAAATACACTTTTCAAGTAGCTTATCGTAATTTCTTAATACAGAGCCACTAAGTCATCAATGAAGTGGTGAAAATTGGTACTAATGTCGCTATGTTTGAAATTCAATTATGTATTTTGTGTACTTATTATAAGTACTATTATTTCTTCTGTTTTTTGTGCTCATTCATTTGTCAGTTACTACCTCTCGAATTGCGTCCAATGATTGGTACAATGCAATGTCGATGGTTTGATGGTTGAATGACTGGTACAATGACGATCCTTGTGACGCAATGGTTACCATGCCGGATCGCCGCACCGAGGGTCCTGGGTTCGATTCCCAGCGAGGCGGAAATTTTAATGATGAGTTTAAATTTCTGTTCTCGGTCTGGGTGTGAATGTCCTTGTCTAGTGTGTTGTCCATGACACCCACGACACAGGGAATCCTAGTGTGGGGCTATGTGTGTGAAGCGTTATTTATTATTATTAATGCGTCCGACCGCGCCCACCTTCAATTCACATATAAGTTGGTTTCATTACTTGGGTATTAAGTTACTCACGTAAGTTACGTAAGCACCTCACAATCGTACTGTCGTCGTAACGTCGCATCGCCTTATCTCCCCCCCCCCCCAGGTGGTCCGGCGGCCGTACGTGTTCATGTACCGCGACGAGCGCGACCCGCTGGAGCGCGCCGTCATCAACCTGGCCAACGCGCACGTGGAGTACTCCGAGGACCAGGAGCAGATGGTGCGCATGCCGAACACGTTCAGGTAACTGCTGACGTCACCAACCTTTACTAACCTTCAGGTTGGCTTCAAACTGATAACGGTGGGCCTTTAGAGAACGGGTCTCCTCTTGAGGAAGTCTAGAGCATATTGCACCAGGTTGTTTCAGTTGACATTGGAGGGGTTAGTGCCCAAGTGACGGAAGTGTTCATGCCGCCCAGAGGCATCTATTACGATTTAAAGGTTGACTTCAATGCATTGACGACCCTAATACGTTCAGGTAACGTCACCAACCAGCAGGGGCGTAGCTACCGCCGTATCAATTATACGGGGCCCCCAGCGTATAGGGGTCCCCACTAACACTCCCAAAAAAAAAAAGCTCGCCAGCGGCCTACGACCGCTACAGTTGGCACTCCTTTTATACTTGACAGCTAACGTCGAGGAGGCCCTATAACAAATATTGATATGGGGCCTCCTCAGGGCTAGCTAGCCCACTGCCAACCAGGTGGAAATCAACCCATTGACGGAGACTACTGAGAATGGATCTCTCCTCTTGAGGAGACCTAGATCGTACTCGACTACGCAGATTTAGTGCGGGGTTGGTGAAGGGGTTAATGGTCAACTCAACGGTCGGAAGTTTTCATGTCGCCCTAAGGCATCTCTCATGACTATTATCTTACGAGGACAACATTACATATTGTGTGTGTCCCCCCGCAGCGTGGTGAGCAAGGAGCGCGGCTACCTGCTGCAGACGCTGGGCGACAAGGAGGTGCACGACTGGCTGTACGCCATCAACCCGCTGCTCGCCGGACAGATCAGGTGAGCACCGCCACACACACTAGCCGTCTCGCTCTAGCGCTACCTACCCCCTCTCACTTCTGATGTCTTGCTGTTTAGTCTCTTATGGCTCGTTTCTGTAAAATCTTTCTATATTATTAATTTTAAAGTTGTTGTTGGCTCTATTATTTCATTCCCTCTTTCCTTCTTTACTTACATAATGCACTCCTGTTAGAGCCAACCAGTTAGTTAAATTAAAAATAAGATCCATAGGTATTTTATTTACTTTCTGAAACCAGTGGATTTATTCGTTTAATTTGCCTTAACTTCACATTTTCTTACTAGAAGTAGCTACTACTTCTTTTCTTACATGTTTTGACTCTCTATTTTGTATTCGCATGTATACAATCGCACGTTTGTGAATATTTTTTCCCCACAGATACCATTAAACCAGTTATTTCGCCTTTTACATTTGATGCAGTAGATCTTAAAATACTACAAAATTTTAATCCGGATTCATATTTTCAAATCGAATGATTCCTTATCTCGTTTTATTTGTAATTAAGTTTTTAAACAAAAAAGGCAAGGTGACTTACGCCCCAACCCAGAGTCATTAACGGTTACTTTAATCGCTCCTTAGTAAAAAATCTCCAAGTTCTGTACTAAGGAGCGATTTAAGTAACCGTTAGTGACTCTGAGTTGGGGCGATTATATCATGATTCTATATTTTAATGTTTCAAAAAATATTTTCAGTTTCATCTCCTTTTATGTATTGTAGTATAGAGTTGTGCATGCACAGTGTCCGTTGTTTCTTATTATTTACTATCCCTTTTCGTTAGCAAACTAATAAAATAAAATAATTGGCACCTCAAAATCATGTGATAAAATTGTTATTTTATTGATTTACCAAGGTGCCCGATAAACTTACATGAACTTTTCAAATGTTTTATCACAACTTAAATTCATATTTATTAAAAAAAAATTAAATAGAATAATTGTAGTCTTTCCCTAAGATATATTCTTTGTGTTACGATATCTCGTTTAATGTGATAATAGCATTAAATATGTACATTTATTTTCTTTGAATAACTTATTGATAATGGGATAATGCGACACATGAAATTTTCGCAATATTCCGAAATTAAACATTTATGCTTGGAAAGTGTCACCGTCTCTTACACGAAGTTACTCATCACTTTGAAGGACAATACTTTATTGTTGAGTAAGATTCAGTTTTTAAGTAAACTGCACTCTTATTTGATGGTGAATATAGATGTAACTTTGTTCTAACGTTATTTGATTATGAACTAGAAAAAACTATAGAAATCAAAGATAGAGAATACTATGAACTAATTATAATATTCCCTTTAACTCGCACACGAAAAGTAACCTATATTATAAATGAGTTTAAAATAATGTTTAGCATTCGATTTGCTGTAGATACACTATATTATTGCTATACACTACGCTATGTATACGCTAGTGTTTTAATTAATAATGTTCCTGTAAATTAATGGCATTTATTGTGCCCGGTAATCCGTATGATTTCCATTCAATCTCCATTCGGTCATAGTATTTCCTGTCTCACACCGAACACATTAACCGAGATATCGCCCCGTAAACATAAGAAACATACGACGCTGTCCCGGCCCACATCAATATACACGTGTAAAGGTGTGTGCACACAGGTCGCGGTCGGCGCGGCGCGGCGACAAGCCGGCGGCGGGGGGCGCATGAGACCCCCTCACAATGGAGTCTATCCTCGTTGTTTAGGCGCGTGGCCGACCGCCCGCCCGCGCCCCTGTCTAGACGTTGAGCCCCCGACCCCCTACTACCCGACACACAGTGAGACACTAGCTTTATACGTGTTGAATTGTTAGTTGGTTAAGTTAATTTTGTTGTTATATTTTTGATACTTTATAGATTTAATAGTTGGAATGTTAGGTTATAATATAATGATGTCAAAATAGATGATTTTGATTTTTAAAGCTTTTTAACGTTTCTATTAATGCCTGATAATTGTTGGTATATTTTTTTTCACATTGTTAATTTTCTTGTAATTTCTCGTTACTTAATTTTACTTCAATTTTTATTATAAACTAAACAGTTTTTTAAAGTAGTCTTTAACTATTTCAGCACGTGTAAGGTTAGGTAAGTTCTTCACTGACTGTATATCAATTACATTTTAATAACTGAATATGCGCCTTTGGTAAACAATGTATCGATAATCCTTTACTTGTAGCATAAAAATGGCAACATATATAACGTAATATTACTAATGTCTAATCGATGGTATATAGCCCTACCTCAAATGAAATGTAGTAACGTAAATAACTTCATATATTCATCAACATACATTAGGGCTATATAACATATTGTTAAATGATAGCACAATATAATTTTACAACAAAATTTATAAACCCATTTTTTCCTGTGAGGCTTATAACCATATTAAATATTGCCTAATGCAGCATTTAAAGACTTAAACATAAATCGATACGAAGTTTTTATAGCCCAAATATACCACTATATTAGACAATTGACGAAAAAATAACGAATTAAATGGAAATCTGTGGCTGGTTTGGTGGAAATGAAATAATTAACATAAAACAATGTTACGAATGAATTTAAAACTTTGTTTAACATAAAATTAAGTTGCAAATGCGATATTTGGGGTAACTCGCCATCGACGCGAGATATCCAAGAGGATTCAAAATTATCAATTATTTTAGCATATCCCCACTTATTAGCAGTATTATATGATGGCATTTAATGCGAGATACGGTCTATACGTAAATAGGGATATATGATGTGTTTATATGTACTATATGTTATATATCGTTTACAACGTACAAGAGATTTTATAGTAATTCGAATGGAAACGAGGTGGGACCAAACTGGCGCGGGACGGGGTAGAGGTACGGGGTCGGATGGGCCCGATGGCCCACGATACAGGGTCGGATCGGCCCGGTGGCCCAGGACAGAGACGGCTAGGCCGGGGCGCGCGCTTTTTTATTTATGAACTGTGAATTGTACTTAATGTTAACGTCCTTGTGCCACACTAACGTAAAGTTGTAGTATTTTCGACCTCGAAGTAAACATTCCGTTTTAATTGTATAATTTTTTGACATATAATCAACTTTATAGAAATATATTGTAAAGGTATTGCTTTGGTTTTCCTTCAAAGCAATATTTATATTTATTATGTAATATAATTGTAACACCGTGTGTACTGTATGTTCGCTAGACCTAACTTAGGGTTAATAAGTAAAGTAGGACATTCATGATACAGTTTACCCTAGCTATCGAGAACCATGGTCTGTGGAACGGATTGCTAGGAGAAGATGCACTCAGATGATTTCACTTTTCGAGCAGTTTTAGAATCAGTCTATTTCCTAATAGACGTATTAGTTTAATTGCTATCAGAATGAAGTTTTAATCATCGAAATGTGCATCTTTCAGCAAAGGAAGGGCGTGGCACATCGACTGTAACGTTGTAGAAACTATGGACACATATTGTTTTGTAAATGATGTGCATAACCATTAAACATTGCGCACAAATGTTTTATATCGGCGACGACGCGACAGACTCCATTACGTGTGAGGGACTAAGGATTTAACAAGATTGACCGTATTTTGAAATGATAAATCTCTGATAATATCTATGTAGATCCCCCTAATGTTGGATACATCACCTAATGTAACTCCTTGTATATACGTATGACCCGAAAGGTAGAATAAATATATTTTGAGGCTCAAGGGCCACGAGGCTGTAGTCCGTATGACGTCATACGTAAAGTTTGATTTCACTCTAGTATTGGATGTAAATACAATATATTGTAACATTGTAGTCGGTCAGTTGGACGTACAATTCTCAACACTCGTTTGTAGTTCAGGGATACCTGGATCCGTCGTATTGTGGTTTTTCTCCCTTATTTGTATGTGATTCGGTTCCTAGTACAATGTTTTTATCGTTGGATTGTATAAAGTAGGTTAATGTGATGTCAGCCGTAGTGTCACGGTGGTCTAGTGTGGTCTAGTCACGCGGAGGTAGGAGCGAGCACGGACACGCGTGCAGTAGGCTGTTGATATATTGTATGGGCGGGGGGCGCGTGCGAGCGGGACGGCGACACACTGACCGTGCGTGCGTCTCGCTCGCTCGCACGCACGCGTCCACCCCGCGCGAGCAGATATGTCATTTAGTAGTTAGATTAATCGATGTGAACGTAGTTTTATAATAATCATTTAATTTTTCAATTTAATTTAAATGTATCTCAAGTCTGTTGTAAGTCAAAGCAATTCTTACTCTTGTTACCGCTTCGATTAAATGTTGAATAAGATACTATTATCGTCACTATACTATCGCTTCTAGGTGACTATTTTCCATTCGAAATAAATCGAGCGTATTATTATTATTATATAGATCTATTTCATGACAACTTTGTAAGCTTAAGTGAAATTTTAGTCGTTGTAAATAATATTCGAATAGTTCGTTTGGTACTTATATGGGTTACAGAAATGTTTAAAAAAATCAATAATACCTTGCTTTAATCTGTGTTTAAGATGTCCAGTCACCGGCTTGCACACTGAATAGTAGACGAATACTCGGCTAAACACTAGAATATCCTGATAATAATTTAGCATAGAGTAAAGTAGGTGTAAGATCAAAAAGTATTATCCAAATTTAGAGATGCTGTGTGTTATTTATTGATATTTCTTAAATCGAATTGATATCGTGGATGTAGCGATAATATACATATACGGCGGCCGCGTCCGCCGCGTCCGCGCGCCGTCGGACGTCCTCCGTATTACTGTATTCCTACAGTTTGTTCTTCACCGCGCCGACATCGCTAAATGTATTTCTTCATATATTTATCCTAACGAACGATAACGATCTCACGCCGAATGATACCATTATTTATAAAACTTTCCTTTTCTAGTCATTTTTTTTTCTACATTCCAAAGTTTGTAAATTATTTCCTTTTCATGTACCTAGGGTAAAGTATTTTGCATAGCAAAATGGTGTTTATGTAGTTGAATAGAGAGCAGGATTAAATACTATCGCGAGAAGCGCGTCGGGTGTAATATATTTTTCTTATAAATGACTTTTTTAGTGTTTCGTTCGCGAGCTTGTTTTTTTTTTGTTATATTTTTGTAGATCCAAAAGACCTTTTTAAATTAGAGATGCAGCTTAAGCTGAATTATATATATATTTTTATAGAGTATACTCTAAAGCTATACTGTTATTTTTATAGGAGTAGCTGTTGTTTTATGATTGTGTTTTGTTTCGTGTTTACTTTGACGATTGGTTACTTGGAGCGCTGGGGGCGGGGCTTGTCCCCGCTCCATGCTGGTCGATTGTTGGCGAGATGTTCGAAGTTATACATTCTATGATTACATATTCTTATATGATTTATGAATTTCATTCAATTTATAAAATAAGAACAATGTAATGATTGGTAATATTACTCATTGCTCTAAATGTACTATCAAAATATATTATACACAGTGTTAAAGGTCATAAATAAAAGGCTTTGAAAATTTCCATATCGTTGTTTCTTTTACGTTTCTCTCACAGATAAACACTTCGCTGTTCTGTTTAAACCAAAGGTCCACTGGCAGAGAATGCTTATAGCATTAAGTCCAACTTTTGTACCACTTAGCTTTAAGGGTACAATAAAGTTTAAATAAAAAAACGTGTGGCACTCGGGGACTGCCGCGGTAAAGCTACTGCATAGCATTTTTTATCAACTTGTGGAATTATAATTATTTATTTATTTTATAGTAATATTATATATAAATTAAAAAAAAATAAGAGCGCCATCTGTTAAAAACATAGGAAACTTTAATGTTAACAGTTAAGTAGCGACACCTAGTGAGCGGAGTTGCAAATTGCCATTGTCGCATCCTCGAAGACTTCTGTGCGCCTAGTACTCGCTTTAATTAATTGCTACTAATGGTGAACAAATCCGATGAGAAATTTAATACCCCAGCTTTGTTTTGGCACACTTGCTTGCATGTTTGTGCTATCCTAGTACTGACTGCAAGTGGGGGGTGTCAGGTTTTATTTTCGTTACGGAATTTCTTGATTCGGTCGCTGCGCTCAAAGCCCGCGATAAAAGCTATGCAATAGCTTAAAAAATGCAATTTTGTTGTTTAAAACATCGTGAAGGACTAGTATTTTGGTGTAAATAAAAGGCATCTAGGTTAGGGCCATAAAAACGAATAAGACACATGTTTAATATCTCCTTTACATTTATTATCACAAAATTATAGTACTTAATAGCAATACGAGATGATATAATACATGCAGCCTTAATATCTTACAATCTAACAAATAAATATTATTATATTTCATGACTACTACAATTCCAGAGGAATGCATAAGATTCTTAAATTAACAAACTTTCAAATTAAACATTGTAGTTAATTTATTTATAGTGATTATTAAAATACATTATAGTGTGCCGTATTACATATTAATGAGTGACATGTATGTTTAGTTTCTGAGAGCAATAGTGCGTGTAAAATGTTTCTAAAAAAAGTTACCAGTTCATTTAACCGACTTCAAAAAAGGAGGAGGTTCTCAATTCGACTATTTTTTTTATATTTGTTACCTCAGAAATTTTGAGCGAGATTTGACGAGCAGTTTTTCAGTTATTTCTAATTTTGAATCGGTTAGCAGGTAGAGAGTGTAGCTTTTGAAGAATTATTATGAAATACAAAATAATAACACTGCTTGACGAAGTTAATATTCGACCGGCAGCGTGTATCCGAAGTATTCGTCTCATTATTATCGCCATCTACAAAGGACAATGCCCATCTGTGCCCCAGAAATGCCCAGATAAAGTATATTACAAGATCGCTCTAATAAATAAAAACTAGAATTATGTTGTTAATTTTAAATCATATGAAGTACTGGATAATAAATTAAAAATTAAATGAAATTAATAGAAAATTAAGTTCCTAGTGAAAAACTAATAGCAATGCTGTATGTAAGCGATAAAATGTATAAAAGACCAGTAGGAAGTTATCATGTTTAATGTCCAATATCTTTTGAACCGGTGCTTTATATGACATTAAATCTAGATATCATATAAATACTGTTAAATAGTTATCATATGACATAGAGCTGCAATTTGGGCATTGCATGGCATTTCTGACTTTCAGCTCTATACTAATATGGGCATGGTCCTTTCCCCAAGTGCTACCTTGTAACAGAGTTAAGAAACCTTAGAAGATAATTTTTAATGTATGCAAACAAATTAACTTACTATAAAGAAAATAGCATATAAGGCACTCGGAAATATCATACAGTAATTAATATTTTTACACTTTAGTTCAAGGCGAGTTGATTAAATGACGATTTCGCTGTCTCTGCATCAAATAAACATTCTGATCTAATTATAAAAAGCACAGTAAGAAATTTTCGAAAATACATCCTATGTTAGATATAAAATAGTTTTAATTTCATGGATCCGTTGAAGAAATCAGGATCAAGACAGCCTAGTTTTTGGTAAAGCTAACATTTAAAAATAAAATCGTTCTTGAAATTTTATTTTAATATGAATAATTTTTTTTTAAGTTTTTAAGGATCAAATTTCGCATTCACGTTTACAATATAAAAAGGTATTCAGAAATACAAAAATGATAAATATATACACCCTATATACATAAAATAAATATAATATCATATACAAGCATATCATGTAAATAACAATCTTAAAATTAATACAGTTACAAATTCCGAAGGACTTTTACATAATCCTTCATAGAAGCAAGTCTCTTACTACACAGGATCCGATCAATCAACCAATCAATCGAAATTACGAAAAAGGATTGAGATTTTTGTCATAATCATCGTCCTCTCCAAACGGATTGGTCGCGTCACTGGCTTCATCCGCGAAGGGGTTTTTGGCTTCATCATAATTCTCCTCAAACGGATTTTTACTATCATTGGTAATAGCACTGGATATGGGTTCTTCGATCTTCTTTCTGGAGGCCACGGGCGAGTCGTACGGAGAGGCCTTGTGTTTGGTCTCGAGGCCTGTGATGTTGGCCTCGAGGCTCGAGCTGTACTTCTGTTGCTCCATCAGCCGCATGCGCCCCTCAGGGACCGGTACCACGGCTGTGCCTTTTGGTGCCACCTGCTTGGCCGTGTTGGGTAAGAATACTGAAAAAGATGTAACGAATGACCTGCGAAGTTTATAAAGCAAGCTATAACTTAATCACTGTAACCGAGTTCAAAAACTATGGAGTCTGCCAACTATAGCATTACCATACCGTGGCTTGTCAGACCAAAACAATACTCTTTGTATTACACTATTTCCACTAGATTAACCAAGTGATTCGCTAGACTCTAGTTTAGATGCTAATGTAGTGTACTCACACACCTCACCCGTACATATAGATATGGTTAGCTTATAAGCACACGTCAGTCTTAAGAATCACACGTCTTTCTATTATCGACGCTCCTGGATCTCAACATCGCACTAATAAAGCCTCTCGGAACAGACAAGGCATAAAGGATCCTCCTTTTATGGACTAGAAGTTGCGGACACCAAGTAGTATTTCTAATTTTATAAATATGAAAATTTGTATGGCTGTTTGTTACTCTTTCACTCAAAAACGAATGAACGGATTTTTATGAAATTTAGCACACAAATAGACCATGACCTGGAATAAGACAGGATACAAGTTGGGTGAATATTAGAAAGGTGCATTTTTTTTTTCAATTTTGGTGGTGAAATTTTTTCTTCAGTTTTCGTGAAAAATGAGAACCTGGTATAAGAAAAGAAAGACTTATTGTTACACTTTCTTTTCTTATAACTAGGTCCTCATTTTTCACGAAAACTGAAGAAAAAATATTACCACCAAAATTGAAAAAAAAAAATGCACGTTTCTGATATTCACCCACTTATTGTCCCGAAAAACGCGGGCAACGCCGCGGACTGAGCCAGTTTACAATAAATCTTTTATTACTAATTATTCATAATTCATTATTTTTAGAATTTTTAGTTTAATTTTATTCTTGACATCTTTAAGATCTCTGATAATTTTAATTACGATCTCAATTTGATTAATGATAATGATCTTGAATGTGTCTCATGAAATGTTTTGTAATATTAGTGGAATTCTAAATGAAATATTATTGTATTATTATCTAATGAATCTTATTGTAAATTTATGCAACTACATGAATTTAAGTCTTTTTTATTTATATTTATATAATCATTTTTGTTGCTTTGAATGTGTGTAACTGCATAATGACTCGAATTCAATGTGATGGTGTACAGTATGTTAGCGACCTATAAATAAATAAATAAATCCTTGACTAAAAACTCACGCTGTGTGCTCTGTCCCTCTTGTAGCCTCAGTTTAGCTTCCGCACCGGGGCCGTAGTTTAACGTTGTCACAGGCGCCGGCTGAGGCTGTGGGGCGACCGTGGTCGTTGGCAACTGCCCAGCAGTGGGCACCTGCCCAGCCGTGGGCGTGGCCTCGGGACTCTCGGTCACCACTGTCACCTTGTTGAACAAACCCCGACCGAAATACTCCGACACAACTGAGTAACTGAAAATATGAAACATTTTTTTCGAAGTTTAATAATGAGCGGTCGCAACAAAATAATAAAATAGCAGAAATAACGAGAATGGCGCGTTCGGCGCGGTCCATGCTAACAAAATATGTTTGTTCAAAATTGTTTTTGTAGTCTGATTCAATCAAGTCTCAGTTGTTTTCAACACATATTCAAAACAATATTATCTACTACAACGTTTGACACAGTAAGTGTACAACATAGTAGTTCATTGATTTGTGTTTTCGCAACATAAGCACGTACTCATAATATCTTCGGCGGATACTCTCCAAAAAAAAAATCTTTATTAAAATTACGAAAAAATCTAACGTGGTTTTTAATGTTTAAACATGTAGGTTATTTACAAATCAAATATGAATATCTAACGAGTTTGTAATGATTTATGTGTTCAGTAATGAATTTTGATCGGAGATCAATAGCTTCAATGGCGATACGAAAATATTTAGTAATTATAATCAAAAGCCACAACTAGATCGATCACAGACATATTCTAGTTATACATGTCTGTGAGATCGACCCTCAGATAAAAGGTTTGACTGAAAGAACAAAGGGCTGACAGATCCCTTTTTGATATGCCAATTAAATAACATTATATTTTGGAAAATAAATAGATCTGCCAGCCAAAGAATTGAGATTGATTTTATTACACCCAGTTATTTATTTACTAGCTGACCCGGCGAACTTCGTATCGCCTAACAAACTATTTTTTTTCTAAAATAAAAGTAGCCTAAGTTACTCTTTGTTACATCAGCAATCTGCCAGTGAAAGTCCCGTCAAAATCAGTCCAGCCATTTCAGAGATTAGCCGGAACAAACAGACAGACAGACAGACAAAAATTGTGAAAAATGTTGTTTTGGTGTATGTACCGTGTATGCATCCAAATGCACTTAGTAAAAAGCGGTTATTTTAATATTACGAACAGACATTCCAATTTTATTTATTTGTTTGTATAGATGTATAGATGTATACAAGATGTATAGATTTAAACTTTATTGAACCATACAAAATCAACCAAAATGAACCATACAAAATCTACCAGTCAACCTTAAGGCAGTTACAGGCTCGTCATCTAAATTAATACAATTTCAATAAAAAACAAACAATCGGTTGTTTGATTTTTTTTCGAATTTTCAACGCATAATGAAGACTAGATGTAGGTACATACAAACTGCGTCCAATCAATTAGTCATGAAGTTTGTACTTTTCGGTACCTACTGCCAAGGAAAGAATCCGAGATTGCTGGGAACATTTCTGGACTACAATATTTTTTTTGTCTGTCAAGCGTATTTAATATTTGCTGCAAGTTATAATAAAATTGTAAGAGAAGTTTACAGATTATATACAGATTATTAGGATGGACCCTAACCATATGCCATGATCATGATGCAACAAAAAATATGAATATCATCATGTTTCTTCAATAATTACAAGTATTGCTTGTATAAAAGGAAAATCTAGTGTTTGTACATTTTTTTAATTTAAGGTCGATGTATACGTAACGTGGACTGGACGGGGACGGGACGTGGACGGGGCATAAATATACGTGCGTGCCCCGTTCCCGTCCCGTGCGTGACTCCGTGGTGTATGCGCTATCATTTACATTTTCTATGAAACGAAGGTTCCAAAACTTCACGTCCCGTTCCGTCCCCGTCCCGTCGACGTTACGTACGCATGGACCTTTAAAGTACTCAAATTATAATTTATTCATCATACCTGTCATCGGGTCTACGAAAACATGAAGAGAATAGCGGAATCATGACAAACACATAAAAACATTAGCACAACGTGTAAACCCACTAACACCTTATCACAAACATGCAATATTTATGTACGAAGATTATGACGAAGCTATCTTTATTAAATAATTAAATGATAATGGATTAACGATGAATGCGCGCGCGCGGCCGAGCGGCGCCGATAACACTGGTACAACTTAAAATAATTTAAGAAAGTAAGGCCGTTTTATCGAGTAAATTCTGATGGCCACTGGCTAAATAATTATAATACTTTTTTCTATACTCTTGCCATACAATTTAATCGACATTCATTCGATAAGTTTTAAAGATTCAAATGCCATTTATTATGGAATAGAAATTCCTTTATTTAATTTATAGTGTGAATTATACCTGCTCTTAAGTACTCATGTACGTGCGTGAAGTAGCTCTTTTTGCATTAAGTTACCATGTAGATGCAAAAACGCGTGACTTTGACGGCGTTTAGCACCGTAGTAAAATTTCAAGCTTTGCAATAATAGACAACATAAGTCGCACATCTTCGCAAAAGGAATACTTACGAAAAAGCATGACATTGTAAGGTCATACTGTGCTAAAATAGTAAACGATATTCGTGACTTTAGTGGTCTAATCTATACATCTATACAAATAAATAAAATTAGAGTGTCTGTTTGTAATATTAAAATAACCGCTTTTTACAAGTCTATTTGGATGTATACACGGTACATATACCAAAACAACGTTTTTTTACAATTTTTGTCTGTCTGTCTGTCTGTCTGTTTGTTTCGGCTAATCTCTGAAATGGCTGGATCGATTTTGACGGGATTTTCACTGGCAGATAGCTGATGTAACAAGGAGTAACTTAGGCTACTTTTAGTTTAGAAAAAAAGTTTGTTAGGCGAAACGAAGTTCGCCGGGTCAGCTAGTGTACTATAAATTGCGATGAGAATTCAATTCAACTTCAATTTCAATTTCAAACAATTTCAATTTTTTCATTGTAATGGATAAACATGAAAAATCTATGAATTATATAACTTCCGTGTATTTTTTCTCCTAACAAATATATCAATGTGAATCAATATTCATTATGATATTTTTTATGGAAATAGCCGGCAAACGAGCAGACGATCCACCTGATGGTAAGTGGCTATCGTTGCCTATGAACATCAGCAACACCGAAGGCATCACTAATGTGTTGCCGGCCAAGAAAGACAGAAGGAAAAGAAAGAAAGAACTAGCTCTCGAACCCCCAGCCAGAACACGACGAGTCATTTGCTATCCAGGTGAACCCCATGGAGAAAAAACAATAACAATAATACTATTAATTAACAAATAAAATCCAAATTACCAATATAATCCCTTCGAGAGGTCCTACCACCAGCGGGCCGGATTTATTTGCCTCTTACGATACCCATCTGGCGTGGGATTGGGGCTAGTACTCTAAGCCACACGGATACGGCTAATGATATTAGTTATAAATGATTATTGATTATGGTTTAGTAAAGTGATAATCGTACTTTATGGATAATGCGATAGTAATATTATAATAAGGTGGCGTATAAATACGTGTACAAAATAAGCAGTATAAAAATTATATTTGCACAGGGAGTATTAAGCAGAGTCGGTATTTTTGTTTGTATGTTTGAGATTTTCTTTAACGGCCGGTCTCAATAATGTACTAACAGTTATAAAAATGTAGATAAGGCTACCATTAATACGTCATCTGTCATATTTGTCAATTTTTGCGTCTCAATAACCTTCAGTGGATCGAAAATATCTATCGATGACATTGATCTACCGTTCGGAGGGCCAAGTCATACCGTAGGTATGTTGGTCCATACAAAAATAAATACTTGCGTCTCAATAACGCTTTGACAGCTAACTGTCGGTAATAAAAGTTACCAACTATCGGAAATTTTCACATCGCTCGATTTCGACGGATAATTGGTAGATTTCTCATATAGTAAAGAAAATTTATCAAAACATATTATTTTAAAACAGATATTAATCAGTGATGAATGATAATGAATTTTGTGAAGCCTGCTTACTTGATTCCGCCTTTTTTATACGGTACCAAGATCGCCGAAATTGTCCTCGTATAAAATAATATGACTACATATTATTATGACTGAATTGTGTGAATCCAATTTTGTTTATAACTACCTAGATTCAGATTAAACAATCCATAATCTAAATTTTACTAACAAAAAATAACCGACTTCAAAATTACTCAAAAACTACTTGTCAGATCTCGTTCTTTATGTGGGACCACATGACAAGCACCAGCTTTCGACTAAAAAAAGAATCATCAAAATCGGTTCGCCCAGTCCAAAGTTCTGAGGTAACAAACATAAAAAAATACAGTCGAATTGAGAATCTCCTCCTTTTTTTGAAGTCGGTTAAAAACGGCAGTGAATGAGAATTGATAACAATTCCTATCTTTAAAGTTTTAGATAAGTAGGTATTTTAATAAAACAAGAACACTAAGCTTTTTAAGTTAGATTTATTTTGAAATTATAACAAAAACATTTCGCCTTTTCAGAAATAATGGTGTATCCCTGCTACCTCAATAGCTATTGGCTACTATTTTGGCCTTATGAAGAAAGGTACTTCATCTTTTGTGAAGGGTCTGGACTTCATCTGAAAAGAAACTTCCTTTAGTACATTTGGCAACATTTTTTTGTTTAAAAGCAAAAACCTCTCGCAATGTGAGGGGTATTAGGCCATAGTCTACCACGCTGGCCAAGTGCAGATTGGTAGACTTCAAACACCTTTAAAAACTTTATGGAGAACTCTCCGGTGTGCAGGTTTCCTCGCGATGTTCATTGTTTTCCTTCACCGAAGCTAGTGATACTTAACTTCTAATACGCACATAATATTTGAAAATTAGCGTGCCAGGATTTGAACTCGGGCCCCGGACATGTGGGAATAAACACTTCGTTCGGGAGACCAACGTTCTAACCGCTAGGCTATCACTGCTACAATTACAACAATTTACAATTACTACAATTTTTTGTTTACTAAACATAATAATAAATTTTATTTTATTAACAAATAAAGTCTATACTCACGGTAATTGTTGAGCTATGTGTTTCATTATATAATCCTAGTTTATTCATAAAACTAATTAATATTAAGTACTAAAATTATGAGAAAATACACGTTGTTTATATTTTGAGCAACCAAGCGACATAAACGAATGTCAAATGACAATAAAATGTCATCGTCGTCCGGGATACCCATGAGTGATAAACGTCAAATGCTGCGTTTTGTTACTAGTAAAGCATTGTTCCAGGTTACACATAACATTATTTTATTAACTTCATCCGCGAAATTCACAGTACATTTGGAACAAATTATCATTTTAATATTAAAATGAAATAAGTTTATAACCAAAAACACTGAGGTCCTTTTTATGATAAAAAGTATAAAAAAAAGTATAAAAGTATAAAAAAAATATTGTTATGCGAAAACGAAATTTTCAGAGGGACTTAAAAACCAGAGGCAGAAATGTCACTGAAATATTATCTACCGATGATCTTACTTTTTTTTGCTTACTTTTGATTTGTGAGACGGCAGTTAGCGGGAGATCAATGTTTACTTTTTATCTCTGATACGTACCAGAGTTCCACTGACAGTATAATATTGAGACCGGCCGTAAAACTATCTAATATCTTTTTTATCTAATTCTTTAATATAACAGACATATGTCTGTGTAGGCCGACAATGTTTTAACGCAGCTTTAGTTGATATCCGCCGTATTAGGGCGGATTAGAATACTGGCCCCAAGCAATCCTATGCCGGCATACAAGGGTGTCGTAAGAGGCGACAGACGTCGGCCAGCTTAGCCATCTTCTCAGAATTCAATTCTTGTTAGTATCCAATGATTTGATAATACAGGATGTATTTTTTTTCAAAATCAACGGGTTCAATTGCTGGCCAGGGTTAATTTTTTTGTAATCTAATGATGCAGTTTTACTTTTTACATGAAATAAGGTTAGTACTTGACAACAATCCCACCTGATGGTAAGTGGATGGAATTGTATTTTGTATTTTAACCAAAATCGGCCCCTTTCGCTATTATTCCTCATAGTTTCGAATCTGGCCATCCACGCACACTTGAAAAATCACCCTGTATATGTATAATAAACGATATTTTTCTTAACCCACCTTGTAACTTATCTTTTTTTTATATTATTGTTGTAGCGAGACCAATTCAACGAGACTAGACAAAACTAATTAATGTGTTCCATTTTATGTGTGTGCTTCGACTAGGTCTCGACACTCGGCAATGAGGAAAAATATGAAAAAAAAATCACGACATAATTAAGTGAATAAATAAATAAATAAATAAATGTACACACATCCTTTCATTAGGATTTACTATATCGCGGGTAGCATGAACAACATTCACAAATGATGCGAAAAATCATTACTGTGAAGAGAATTATTGCGAAATAACCTTTTAACAGAATGAGTAATGGTCGAAATTCGGGCGCAGAGCGGCTCTCCAGTATTATTATTAAATAATAGTTCACAATAGATCACGTCCGACCGCCATGGCCGCCGACAACCTAACGTATGTATACAAAAATAATGTGCTATCAATGTTAATTTTACTACTATTGTTCAATCGGCACAACTGTTTGTTCAGGTGATGTAATGCGTAGTCTTCCTTCAAGTTGTATTGTTACAGGTATATTTTGTTTAATTATTTTTATTCACTGTAGTTTTATACGTTTTGGATGAGTTAATATTTACGACTTTTTACAGTGAACGTCATAAATACGGCATAAAACACCGACGTAGTTGCTTTCAGCCGGCCAATAAGTGGCTTAGATGTCCGGTCACCCGGTCGGAGCAGCCAATTATGTAAGATGTGTACACAAATGTTCGATTCGGCACATTTGACGCAGCAGTATTTATTGAACTCTGTGGAATCGAAGCATTCGCTACATTTACTCAAGCCGCCCGGCACTCCGTTGGGTATGCTTATACATATTTGAGTCGGTTCGGCACAATTCGGCTTCCGTTATAGTTTAAGTATGCGTTCGACTTTAGCGGCCTTTTTCGAACGTACATCCACACAAAAATGTTCCATTGTGCCGCCCGGTTTTGTTGAATCGGACGTGTGTAGCATGCCTTCCATCCATCCATCCAGCCGGCTCGGGGCTTGGGGGCAGTGATGCTTTTGGTGTTGCTGATATCCATGGCCGACGACAGCCACTTACCATCAGATGGATCGTCAGCTCGTTTGCAGACTATTTCCATAAAAAAATTAAATGTGTGCAATTCACACGTGGTAGAAGTGAAACCTTCAAAAATTTTGGTTTCAAGATAATGAGACGAATGTAAAATTTCGGGAAGATGATAATTGTAGGTTTCAGTAATGATCATAGTGATGCAAAGTAAGAAAATAAAAATAAAACTGTGGTAAATAACGCCATCTCTTAACATAATATGAAGAGTAAAATAAGCAGCTAGCGCCATCTATCCAGCAATAAAACGAATCTTCTATCTTGTTCCTCATGCCATCTATGAATACAACTTAGCACTTTTTAAAGTAATATAAAGAGAACCACGAACATAAGAAACATTGTATAATGCTTCCTATCTCATTTTCTCCCACGTTAAATCTTATGAATTTACGTGTCTGTCTCCTTTTCGTTTCATCGACTTTCAAATCACAACGATGCTAAAGAAGTTTTCACTCCAAAACATCAACACTCACGGGTCAGGATCATTCTGCAGTCGTGCATGTAACGCCTCAGCATGTATACAAAAATAATGTGCTATCAATGTTAATTTTACTACTATTGTTCAATCGGCACAACTGTTTGTTCAGGTGATGTAATGCGTAGTCTTCCTTCAAGTTGTATTGTTACAGGTATATTTTGTTTAATTATTTTTATTCACTGTAGTTTTATACGTTTTGGATGAGTTAATATTTACGACTTTTTACAGTGAACGTCATAAATACGGCATAAAACACCGACGTAGTTGCTTTCAGCCGGCCAATAAGTGGCGTAGATGTCCGGTCACCCGGTCGGAGCAGCCAATTATGTAAGGTGTGTACACAAATGTTCGATTCGGCACATTTGACGCAGCAGTATTTATTGAACACTGTGGAATCGAAGCATTCGCTACATTTATTCAAGCCGCCCGGCACTCCGTTGGGTATGCTTATACATATTTGAGTCGGTTCGGTACAATTCGGCTTCCGTTATAGTTTAAGTATGCGTTCGACTTTAGCGGTTTTTTCCGAACGTACATCCACACAAAAATGTTCCACTGTGCCGCCTGGTTTTTTTTTAATTGAACGTAGCACGACTTCCATCCATCCATCCAGCCGGCTGGGAGCTTGGGGGCAGTGATGCTTTTGGCGTTGCTGATGTCCATGGGCGACGATAGGCACTTACCATCAGATGGATCGTCAGCTCGTTTGCAGACTATTTCCATAAAAAATTAAATGTGTGCAATTCATACGTGGTAGAAGTGAAACCTTCAAAAATTTTGGTTTCAAGATAATGAGACGAATGTAAAATTTCGGGAAGATGATAATTGTAGGTTTTAGTAATGATCATAGCGATGGAAAGTAAGAAAATAAAAATAAAACTGTGGTAAATAACGCCATCTCTTAACATAATATGAAGAGTAAAATAAGCAGCTAGCGCCATCTATCCAGCAATAAAACGAATCTTCTATCTTGTTCCTCATGCCATCTATGAATACAACTTAGCACTTTTTAAAGTAATATAAAGAGAACCACGAACATAAGAAACATTGTATAATGCTTCCTATCTCATTTTCTCCCACGTTAAATCTTATGAATTTACGTGTCTGTCTCCTTTTCGTTTCATCGACTTTCAAATCACAATGATGCTAAAGAAGTTTTCACTCCAAAACATCAACACTCACGGGTCAGGATCATTCTGCAGTCGTGCATGTAACGCCTCAGCCGCGTGCGCGGGCGCGGCGCTGCGGGCCGGCGTGGCGCACAGCGGACACTCCGCTTCCGACTCCGAGTAGCTTTGGAAACAGCTGTGGACGAGATCCAACCTTATAACTTGAAACCGTATGGTTGATTATTGTATGCGTTTTGGTAAACAGTAGTTTATTGCGGACTAGTTACATATAAATAAAAAAGCCCTTCTACACACAACACTTATGTTATTCACTCTTATGCTGGAGTTCAGATTCTTAGCGTATAGACGCATCACATATTATAACCAATACAGACAGAGAAATATTCTATGGGTATGAAACAAACATCATCATTTTCTGTATCTCTGTGCGGTACCTGTTTTACACACACACACACATACAAACACACTTGACGACCCTGTAGCCTGCCTGCGAAGCGTGGGGTCCCGGGTTCGATTCCCGGCCGGGATAGATATTTATGTGATATTTGTACTCGGGTCATAGGTGTTGTTGTGATGTGTTATATGTGTAGTCCATGCCACCTGCGACACAGGTAATAACCTACTGCGGGGGTATGAGTGTGTTAGCGTTTATTTATTTATTAAGTAAGTATTAGTCTACTTTGCAATACTCACTGCACGTGGAACGAGTGCTGGCACAGGAAGTGCACAGTGGGCAGCTCCAGCGGCCGGCTGCACGCCGCACACCGCGAGCTCTGGAATGTCACCGGACAGTTCTGGATCGTCTGGACGTGCGCCTTCATCTTCTGGATCTCTGTGCGGTACTTGTTCGCTAACTCCTGTTCGCGGGTTATCACTTCGTTTTCAGACTTGAGCACGTTCATTAGATAGCTGGGGAGAGAGGGGTAAAGTTAGTATCGTCGCAACTCATGAGGGCCGGTTTACAAGTTTGTCAACCGTGTTTTTGCCAACTCAGACTTAGCCAATACTACAATAGTGGATAACTGTCGTGATTATTACCTAGTCTGCTATAAAATTAGTGCTAAACTTACTTCCTTACATCTCCAAGTGTGTACGAAGGAGTGCTAGCGAGGCAATCAATGACTAGTATTGGAGATAGAAGCTTTTCACTTTCTGTAAAAAAAGTTTTATTAAATGTACAATAACATTATATTAATATTAATTACAAAACTGTTTAG
Organism: Thymelicus acteon; assembly: GCA_951805285.1. Taxonomy (NCBI): domain Eukaryota; kingdom Metazoa; phylum Arthropoda; class Insecta; order Lepidoptera; family Hesperiidae; genus Thymelicus; species Thymelicus acteon. Next base: position 4,982,359 of record OX638227.1, on the reverse strand, counting down.
TAATCTGGCTGCATGAAATGACCACCAAAAATCTTTCATTCATTTTTTATATTATCGTGTTCAATAAATAAATATGGCTGGCTGGCTTCATCCCATTAATGGGCTACTACTGAGCACGGGTCTCTCCTCTTGAGCAGGCCTAGAGCATACTTCACCACGCTTCTCCAGTGTGGATTGGTGGAGAAAAAGAAATATATGAGATATAATAATAATACATAAAAATTGTATGTAACAATTTTGGTGGCAGCGGTGGGATCTTGTATATAACAAAGTGGTTTTTCGGTAATAAAGTGGATTTCCCACGTTTTCAAGCAAACATTAGAACCATGCAAGTACAATTTATTGCATATCTCCGAAATATAGCCCTAACAATATTAAATAACATACAGCCCGAATCAAACTACATCCCAGACCCCTAACAAAGTAAACTTCAACAGCTCGGGCAAAGTATAGCATGGATATTTTAAATCCAAGCAAACTCATTTTTATATCCCAAAACAAACCCCTCACACCAATTAATTATATGATACAGCTTAAATGTTACATCTTGAAGTAGGAACCTCATCCCAGACCCCTATAAAGGCACTACCACAGCACGGCACTCACCCACTCGTCTCAGCGGCTCGGGCAGCGTGTCGGCGGGCGGCGCGGCCCACAGCACGTCGAGCCACAGCCGCGGGCACTGCGCGCCGCGCCGCCGGCACACCTCGAGCGCGCGCTCCGCCTCGCCGCTGCGGATGTGTAGCGCTACTTGCGCACGCCATCTGGCGAACAAGACAATAAAATTTTATCATTCACACTAGGTATTATGATCAGACTATTATGTTCGGTTTACACGTTTTATATAAGTAGTTAAGTAGATAACTAAATTTTAACTATAGTCCGTCCACAAATCTTAGAGACTAAATTGACGTTTAATGGGTGACCAGTTTCGCGTGCTAATTAAATAGTGATGACCTTAAACCGGAAATTAAACCGGAAAAATATTCGCAACTTTTATGGTGGGTAGACTATTTGTATCATTGTTGAAGAGTCTCTAAAACTAGTATTAAAATAAGTTGTAGCAAATGGTTGCATAGCCATACATAATATCCATAATATATTTGCCCTAACTGAATTTAAAAGTAATTCTGCCTACAAAAACGAGTATTTGGTTATGGTTACATTCGGTATATAGCTAATTTTATACTATTTAGCCGAATACTAAATATCTAGATAGATATGAGTATTGCTTCCAATATATGTCACTATTCTTACGACATAGTTTACGATTCAAAAAACCAGAAAAGTAGATCACACCTTAAATTATCTTAAATTATCATTTCAATTTAGTAACTTTTAAACCCTGTCCACGATTAATCTTAGAGACTACGGCCGGTCTCAATATTATACTGTCAGTTGAGCTCTGGTACATAACAGAGATAAAAAGTAAAGATTGATCTCCCGGCAACTGCCGTCTCTCAAATCAAAAGTAAGCAAACAAAAGTAAGATCATCGGTAGATAATATTTCAGTGACATTTCTGCCTCTGGTTTTTACGTCCCTCTCAAAATTTCGTTTTCGCATAACAATATATTTTTTTATACTTTTATACTTTTTTATACTTTTTATTATAAAAAGGAACTCAGTGTTTTTGATTATAAACTTATTTCATTTTAATATTAAAATGATAATTTGTTCCAAATGTATTGTGAATTTCGCGGATGAAGTTATTAAAATAATGATAAATGTAACCTGGAACAATGCTTCAGTAATAACAAAACGCAGCATTTGACGTTTAGTACTGACAGGTTTCCTAGACAACGATGACATGTTATTGTCATTTGACATTCGTTTATGTCATTTGGTTACCCAAAATATAAACAACGTGTATGTTCTCATAATTTTAGCAATATTAATTAGTTTTATAAATAAATGAAACACAGTTCAACAATTACCGTGAGTATAGACTTTATTTGTTAATAAAATAAAATAAAATATATTATTATTATGTTTAGTAAACAAAAATTTGTAGTAATTGTAAATTGTTATAATTGTAGCAGTGATAGCCTAGCAGTTAGAACGTTGGTCTCCCGAACGAAGCGTTTATTTCCACTTGTCCGGGGCCCGACTTCAAATCCTGGCACGCACCTATAATTTTCAAATATTATGTGCGTATTAGAAGTTAATTATCACTAGCTTCGGTGAAGGAAAACAATAAACATCGTAAGGAAACCTGCACACCGGAGAGTTCTCCATAAAGTTCTTAAAGGTGGTTGAAGTCTACCAATCTGCACTTGGCCAGCGTGGTAGAATGTGGCCTAACACCCCTCACATTGTGAGAAGAGACCCGGAACCCAGCAGTGGGACTGTTATGGGTTGTTGCTTTTTTTTGCTTTTAAACAAAAAAATTGTTGCCAAATGTACTAAAGGAAGTTTCTTTGCAGATGAAGTCCAGACCTTTCACAAAAGATGAAGTACATAAGGCCAATAGCTATTGATGTAGCAGGGACACACCATTATTTCTGAAAAGGCGAAATGTTTTTGTTATAATTTCAAAATATATCTAACTTAAAAAGCTTAGTGTTCTTGTTTTATTAAAATACGTACCTACTTACCTAAAACTTTAAAGATAGGAATTGTCCTCAATTCTCATTCACTGCCGTTTTAACCGACTTCAAAAAAAGGAGGAGGTTCTCAATTCGACTGTATTTTTTTATGTTTGTTACCTCAGAACTTTCGACTGGGTGAACCGATTTTGATGATTGTTTTTTTGTCATGTGGTCCCACTTAAATTTGAATGAGATCTGATAAGTAGTTTTTGAGTAATTTTGAAGTCGGTTATTTTTTGTTAGTAAAATTTAGATTATGTTTAATCTGAATATAGGTATATAAACAAAATTGGATTCACACAATTCAGTCATATATTTTATACGAGGATAATTTCGACGATCTTGGTACCGTATTAAAAAAGGCGGAATCAAATACACAGGCTTCATAAAATTCATTATCACTCATCACTGATTAATAAATTCATGATTTTTTCATAAATTTTCTTTACAATACGAGAAATCAACCAATTATCCGTCGAAATTGAGCGACATGAAAAACTCCGATAATTGGTAACTTCTATTACCAATAGTTAGCTGTCAAAGCGTTATTGAGACGCAAGTATTTATTTTTGTATGGACCAACATACCTACGGTATGACTTGGCCCTCCGAACGGTAGATCAATGTCATCGGTAGATATTTTCTATCCACCGAAGGTTATTGAGACGCAAAAATTGACAAATATGACAGATAACATACTAATGGTAGCTTTATCTACAGTTTTTTAAATGTTAGTACATTATTGAGACCGGCCGTATAATGACAACCACTAATGTCAAAGTTCGAAATAATGATATCAGCTAAGGTGTGATCACACGTATTAATTTACTTAAAATTTAGTTATCTACTTAACTGCTTAATACGTATAAACCGGACTTTAGAACCAAAATAACCAAATTTTTTACAATACAGAGTTTTGGATTTAAGGCTCGGAAGGTATAATAAGTAAGCTCATATACATATAATAAGTTAAGCTTTATTACGTTAGAAACAGACTGATCTAAGTGACAAAACACAAGAAACATTTTTCTTAAGTGTATACCAGCAAACGTTATCGTCGCCCACGGACAACAGCAACACTAAAGGCATACTAACCAACTTTGCCACTTACACGACAAAACATAACACCGAGCGGTCCTGGGTTCGATTCCCGGCCGGGGCAGATATATATATGTGACAGATAAATATTTGTAATTGGGTCATGGGTGTTATTGTGATGTGTTTTATGTGTCGTCCACGCCACCCGCGACACAGATAAAGACCTACTGCGGGGGGTGGGGGGGTATGAGTGTGTAAGCGTTATCTATCAGACAATCGAGTCGATTGGGACAAAAAAACCCTCACATACAACAGATTAAGTGATTGGAACTCACAATTTCTTTTCCTCATACAAGTGCAGTACCCCCGAGGTAAACCCGAGCATCTGGCATATTATCAGGACTTGATCCTTGTCGTAGTTGGCCTCTGGCTCCTTTAGGATCTTCAATACTTTCGTCTCATACTCAGCCTTTTTGTCTTCGGGAGCTTTCGACCTGGAGTACACGAGAATAAGACCATAAATACACAGTGGTACAAATTGAACTTCAACGTGCTAAGAGAAACTAGTTAAAAAAAAGTGTGCGCGTATTTATGTGCACACTTATAAAGTAAAATTTCTTTACGTTATATTGTTTTTAATCGTCACCGTCGGCCACTGAGGCCCATCGGCCAAAAAAGAAGAATAAAAATGACTTTGAAGTAGACAGAATACGCCGAGTCGTTTGGTTGTTGACTCATGCAAGAGGCACACAGGCAGGCTTGACGGAAAGGTACCAGTAATAATAGATAGCTTAATAATTAATATTGATAACTTTTGATGATATAATACTAGAAAACCAGGATAATAAAAGTAAAAACGTTGTTTGGACAGAGAATTTTTTTTAATTACTTTTGAATGACAGAGTCATATCAAAAAACACATATTCATATATCGAAGATAGACTAAAGAGTTTTCACACTTCCCCTCAAACAACATCCATCTTCAGATATCCTCACATCACACCACTCTACACACACCCACACTCAGATCGCGCACACATTTGTTAAATGCCACACGACCTAATGGTTTTGTCAGCACATCTGCTGGATTATCCTCCGTACACACATAGTCCAGATGTACAACATTCTTAGCAATACAATCTCTTACATAGTGTGCCCTTATGTCTATATGTTTCGTCCGTCTATGCGCTACAGGATTGTACGCAAGTTTAATAGCACTCTGATTATCTACGAATATACAAATAGACCTAAGACATTCACCTCGTATAAATGCATTCAACTGCCGCAAGTGAACTGCCTCCTTTGTTGCCTCTGAAAGTACAATATATTCTGCTTCCGTTGACGACAGTGCTACACAAGCTTGTTTCCGGCATTCCCAATTTATCAACGAGTTCCCGCATCTAAAAATAAATCCAGAGTAAGATTTCCTATCTTTGATGTTCCCTCCCCAGTCAGCATCAACAAATCCCGTGATGTCCTGCACCGGTGACTTGGAAAATATCAAACCAAGATCCCTTGTACCTTGAAGGTACCTCAAAATATGTTTAGCGGCTTTCCAGTGACGTTCTTCACAACAAGAGTTATACTGCGCCAAGAAATTTACCGCAGCCGCAATATCCGGGCGTGTGTTACAAGCCAAATAGTTAAGCGACCCTATGAGCGCTTGATAACTACGAGAGTCTTGGCCGGACAAGAGCTTACCTCCTTCCCCTTCCGCCAAGGCTTTATGAAAATCCATTTCCATCGGAGTTTTCGCTGGTTTGCAGTCGGTCATACCATATTCATTCAAGATCTTCGAAATAAACCTCTCTTGACTCAAATATATAGTGGTATCCGTCCTAGACAAAAGCATACCCAAAACTTGTCTAGCTTCCCCTAAATCCTTTATTTTGAAATGCTTATGAAGATTGTCTAATAATACTTCTTTCTGCTGTTTGTCTTTGTAAAATAATAAAAAATCGTCGACATATAAAGCGATATAAAAATTATTATTTTTGTAAAGACAGCTATCAAAGTCACAACGTTTGAAGTTCAATGACAATAACACTTCATTTACTTTTTCATTCCATGACCGAGAAGCTTGTTTAAGGCCGTATATTGCTTTTTCTAGTAAGCAAACTTTTCCTTTTGAGTTTTCGTCTATGCAACCCTGCGGCTGTCGCATATAAACCCTTTCATGCAAATCGCCGTTCAGAAAGGCGGTGTTCACATCGAAATGACTGATGAACATGTCCTTTTCAACAGCCAACGATAGCAGCAGTCTAACTGTCGATCTTCTCACAACTGGTGAATAAGTTTCAAAATAGTCGACACCATAGGACTGAGTGAAACCCTTCGCCACAAGTCGAGCTTTGTAGGTCTTGTTCCCATATGCATCATACTTGTACTTGAAGATCCACTTATTTCCCACGATTTTAGCCCCAGGTGGCTTGTCAACGAGCTTCCAGACTTTATTCTCGCACATAGAATCCATCTCTTTCTTCATAGCTTCCTTCCAGTTATCCTTATCTTCCCGATTCAAGGCTTCTTTAACTGTCAAAGGTTCCTGCTCTACTGTACAGCATGTAAGTCCATGAGTATTTCCTTGACGAATTCTGTTGCGTAGAGGATAACGACATTCAACCTCGTTTGACTCTCCTCTATCATTAGTCTCTTGAACTTCAACATTTTCCACCACGACGTTTTCTGCTCCGCTATCACCCGTTCCACCCATTTCCACTTCTACATCCTCATAAACTTCAGCTTCATCTGCAGAACTTAACCCTTGAGAAGTATCTGCACAACCAGGCGACGAACCTGAATGGCCTTCTACCTTTGCAAGTTCCCAAATTACTTCAGTACCTTTGTCATCACTGTCTACGAGTTGACTAGGATCCCCTGAAATAGCTGTAGAGTCCTCCAAGAAAACTACATCCCTTGCTCTTACAATGACGCGTGGATTACTGGGATTTATGAAACGGTATCCTTTTGTTTCTTCACAGTAACCAACAAAGATATGTTCTACTGCTTTAGGGCTCCATTTCGTCCGAGTTTCCTTGGGCACGTGCACAAACGCTTTCGTTCCAAAAACTCTAAAATGATCAAAAGGCTGAGCCTTCCCTGTCCACAACTCCTCAGGAATCTTACCATTGTTACCACTATGAGGCAGCCTGTTCTTTGTATAAACAGCAGTATTACACGCTTCTGCCCACAGTTTCACACTCAATCCTTTTTCCGTCAACATAGCACGAGCCATCTCCACGATAGTTCGGTTGGCTCGCTCCACTACGCCGTTCTGTTCAGGAGTGTAGGGAACAGTCAATTGATGTTTAATTCCCTTTTGCCGTAAAAACTTATCAAAATTCTTGTTCACGAATTCTTTACCATTATCTGTGCGTATGCACTTCAATCTCAAACCGGTCTCTAATTCTATAGATGCTAGAAAATTTTTAAAATGATCCAAAACTTGATCTTTTGATTTAAGAAAATATACAAAAGATTTACGTGTAAAATCATCTAAAATAATTAGCATATACCGAGATCCACCGTATGAGGGTTCAGACATAGGACCACAGATATCTGCGTGAACTAGTTGCAATCTTTCGACTGCCCTTTCAGCCTCACCAACTGGAAAAGGTAAACGGTGTGCCTTCCCCTTAATACAGGCTACACAAGGCTCCATTACACTCTTTCCAAAATCCATACCCGGAAGCTTACGTAAATCTCGCTCATTAACGTGTCCAAGCCGCCGATGCCACAACATCAAAGGATTACCTGCTTTTACTGACGCCAACGCAGCCCCATCTACAACCACCTGACAACCTTCAAGCTTGTAGATACCTGAGACTTCACTTGCAGTAGCCAAAAGCTTTCCCTTGAAATGACCTGGAATCAAATGGTGAATTAGCTTGCACCCATCCCTGTCAAAACTTACTTTCCATCCTTTCTCTACTAATTTTGAAACAGATAATAAATTAACACGCAAATTAGGTACATACATGACATCCCTCATAGCAAGCATTCGTCCATTTATACTCACCATGATGTCACCTTTACCCGCGCATTCCATCTTATCATTATTCGCACATTTCACGTCATACATACCAACATTAGTAATTAAATCTTTAAACAAGTGTTTTTGGAAAGTCATATGTGAAGATGCCCCACTGTCGATGTACCACTCCGTCGGATTGAAGGAGTCCCCGGCACTGAAGGAAGACAGGCTCACGACGTCCTTCAGTTTGGAAGTCGAATCTGTTTTCTTTCTTTCAGGACAGTCTGGTTTCTCATGTCCATATTTTCCACACTCAAAGCATTTAATTTTTATGTTCTTGTCTTTGTTCCCATTCCGTTTCTTACTCACAGTCAATGCCGAGTCCGCTGAAGATGATGTACTACAACCTTGACGTGAATCCTCCTGTAGTAACTTCTGCCGTACGTTCTCTGAAGTCAACTTCATTCCCGAGTGTTCCAGTGCCATTCGCATTGGGCCTGTACTCTTCAGGTAGTCCTCTCAGTAACACGACAGCTACAAGATCATCGTCAAATCCGGTGGCAATATCCTTCAGTTTTTGTGAAAGAGACATAACCGCAGCAACATATTCATGCATAGATGAGTGTCTCTCCAGCTTCTCATCCAGCAACGCATTCATGAGGGTGATCCTGCGATTAACGCCTTTGTCCTCAAATGCTTTTGCTAAGCTATCCCTAAGCTTTCGACCTGGAGTACACGAGAATAAGACCATAAATACACAGTGGTACAAATTGAACTTCAACGTGCTAAGAGAAACTAGTTAAAAAAAAGTGTGCGCGTATTTATGTGCACACTTATAAAGTAAAATTTCTTTACGTTATATTGTTTTTAATCGTCACCGTCGGCCACTGAGGCCCATCGGCCAAAAAAGAAGAATAAAAATGACTTTGAAGTAGACAGAATACGCCGAGTCGTTTGGTTGTTGACTCATGCAAGAGGCACACAGGCAGGCTTGACGGAAAGGTACCAGTAATAATAGATAGCTTAATAATTAATATTGATAACGTAATCTTTATGTGAAGCCCTGCAACCAATCAGGCAGCTACCGGCTTCTGTCGCCTCTTACCACCTGGTCTACCGGCATAGGGTTAGTATTCACGTATGCAACATGTCAACCATAGATTACCCCCAATAGATACCGCATGAGTGACATTTTCTTAGAGTTTGAACCCATAAAATTTGGCGGAAAGCGCGGTTTGCGGGGGACAAAATAATGCGCTGTGATTGGCTAATTCATACTTGAACTTGACGGGTCAGAATTGGTCGACACTAATGTCGTAAACATGCAAATGCACGTACGTGTTGGCGCGCGTCAGTTGCCTTGTATGCGGTATATATTGGGGGTAATCTATGATGTCAACTCACCAAACATGTATATAATGCTCGACAAGCGCGTTATACACGAGCGACGAGCAGTTGGGGTCGCTGGCTATCATGTGCTCGAGGAAGTCAATCAGCTGCTCCGAGTCGGTGAGGAACATGTGGATGAAGTCGTCCGGCACGGCGCGGTCCGGCTCGCGGCGGGCGCCGGACAGGGACGACTCGTCGACCAGCGGCTGGCTGCGAGGTTTGTAGTCTGTGCAGAGACCTGGGACAAATATAGATCACAATATTAGATTAAGGACAGGTTGGAGCAAAATTGTGGCATTACAAATAATAATTAATTACCACTCGGATAATTGACGAAATGAGGGGAAGAAAGGTTCTCGAATGGAGACCAAGCTTCGATAAAAGGACTCCCCAATCAGGTGGACATATACATTTATACTGGATAGAGGGTATCCGCTGGATTTAGAAGGTTCAGGATCAGTCAAAGTGTCTAATGAAGGAGGCTCATGTCCAGCAGTGAACCTTAAAGGCAGATGGATGGATCGATTATTTTGCCGGAATATAATTGAAGGGGTAAGTGTAAAAAGGGTTCAACTGATGAAATTACTGAAATAGAGTTATTGGTATCGTTGAATTCGTCTTTCGATTCTTAATCTTATGGCATAGGTTTTATAGTGGAAAATTCAATATACGAAAATATTTAGGATTAAAAGGATTTAAATACACGTTATGCATGATGGTGTAGTGGTAAAACCCTTTATTAAATTTTGAATCTCTAAGAATTTCTACCTTCCACCACACTGTAAACAAAATAAGGATTTAAAGTACAAGTACACAATCATAAAAAAAAACAGATTTGAAGTTCAATACTAAGAATATGACGAAAATGAAGTCTTGACTTTCAAACGCATTTATCTCGAATTATTGTTTTTGTTACTTAAACCCTAACGGCCATATTAATAAACATAGACTAAAGCAAGAGTAACTTTAAAACTTGTCGTAAGTAAGATTTAATTAAATTCAGTATTAATAAATATAGAGTAACGAAGAAGTAAGCTACTCCGAGTCTAATCTCGGAATCAAAGTTAGTCCATGTCGCTACATAGTTTAGCGACTGATTAGGCGTGGACTAGGCGTGCATTGACATCATTGACGTTGACTTGACGCATATCAAGAGTACTTCGTTGTTCTAACTAAACGTCATTCACATTGATATTTTCTTTGACCTTTTCTTCTTCATCCCAGTTAACTGAGCGAGCACGTTTTTGGTTCATGTAAATCAATTTTAAATTTAACAAGTAACCATAGCATGAAACAAACTGCGAGGAGCGAAATTAGGCGCTTGAAATTGAAAGCTGATCACGTCGTTTGAAGTTGTCAATCCCAAAATATTGTTGTCACTGTCATTTTAATGCATGAAGTCATTCACTGACTCACTCTTTTTACTTTTAAATTACAAAGGTTGCCATATTTTACTCGTTGAAACCGGACTAAGAAATGTATTGTTAGTTCGAGGTTACTCCATATTTATTAATAACATTGCAATTACGAAGTTATTACTTAGTTAATCCAGAATTAACTAGTCCAAGTGTAGCTTCAGATGATGCTTGGATTAAGCGATTTTTATTAATAAGGGTGTTACACCCTACACGTGATCAGCTTTCAATTTCAAGCGCCTAATTTCGCTCCTCGCAGTTTGTTTCATGCTATGGTTACTTGTTAAATTTAAAATTGATTTACATGAACCAAAAACGTGCTCGCTCAGTTAACTGGGATGAAGAAGAAAAGGTCAAAGAAAATATCAATGTGAATGACGTTTAGTTAGAACAACGAAGTACTCTTGATATGCGTCAAGTCAACGTCAATGTCGTCAATGCACGCCTAGTCCACGCCTAATCAGTCGCTAAACTATGTAGCGACATGGACTAACTTTGATTCTGAGATTAGACTCGGAGTAGCTTACTTCTTCGTTACTCTATATTTATTAATAATGAATTTAATTAAATCTTATTTACGACAAGTTTTAAAGTTACTCTTGCTTTAGTCTATGTTTATTAATATGGCCGTAAGTGTAAAACTTACCCCTTCAATTAAGAATCATAATAAGATGTATCTTGATATATCCCATCCAATATTCAAAAACACTGAGTGTAAGCATATTTAAATTGATATGAATATACTAAGTTTATATTAACACAATAGACGCTGAAACTTACACTTCAACAGCTTATTGCTCTCAACAGGCTCATGCTGTATCAGCTTGTGTCCGTACTTCTTCATATACATCTCTGCGTCCTCAAACTCCAGCTCTGCGATGTAGTCTATCGCTTGCTTGTACTCCTTCTTGTCTTCTATCATCATCTTCAGATACCAGTCGTGACGCTTGTGGTTCGCTGCGAGGGACAGGGCGTCGTCTACACTCACTTGGCGAACGACCTAGAGGGAAAATGTCTAGAGTGTCTGTATTAAGGGTCTATTTTATTCAGTAACTTATATGCGGATGTAGGGCCGAGGCGAGCTCAAAACGAAGCACATAAATTGTTCTAATCTGACATCGTAATTTTTCTTGTAAACTATGAATCACAAAAAGGGTACAACTCAACTTAGATCACTCATCACAGGAGGCACAGATTTAATTTCATACATTATTAATATAGACTTTCAATTTCGCATTTAAGTAAATACTAAAACAATTTTTTCATGCCGCCCTTATTTTAGAACCTAACAACCAGGACGATTTTACGTGCCCTACAAAGCACAAAAGCGCTAAAGAATTTTTTGCCTCTAGCGGTCGCCCATCTTACTACCAACCGCGCCCGCTGTTGCTTAACTTTATCGACACAAGGCGCTTCTAGCTTTGGCAAGCAGTAGTTAGTTACAAATAAACAAATAACAAAATAGTCTCACATACCTTGATAGCAACATCAACATCAAACCCGATAGCTTTATCTTTAGAATTAATAAACTCCTTCAACTTCCCCTGTTGATCGTGCTGGTCTATCTTGACATAGCACGTCAACAGCAACGTCGTATGGTCTTCCGTCGCGTGGCCCTTCTTATGAAGCTCTTGCAAGTACTGGACCAGGGGCTCCAAGTGACGGGACTTCAGGTACTTCTGGATCACGTAAGATGTTTCTAACCAACCGATGGTTTTGACGTACTGTTCGATGGCGCCTTTCAAGTCTCCCTGTTTACGAGGTAAAAGAAAATATCAAATCAATCAAATTCATAGTCAGTAATCTACAAATTTGAAACTGAATCTTACAACTGTGTTTAAAAAGGAAAGCATTTGAATAAAGCATATTTGATTACAAGTTAATTATCACTTGCTTCAGTGAAGGAAAACATCGTGAGGAAACCTGCACACCGGAGAGTTTTAAATAAAGTTCTCAAAGGTGTGTGAAGTCTACCAATCCGCACTTGGCCAGCGTGGTAGACTATGGCCTGTACCCTCACATTGTGAGAGGAGACCTCGAGCCCAGTAGTGGGACAGTTATGGATTGTTGCTTTGCTTTTTTTATATTTGATTACATTGTAATAATTCAAACAAAACTTCTATTTATACATAGTTATTTGTAATAATTGTTAATGTATTGTATGAGAAGAAAACGTTGAGCTTATGCTCTCCAACTCACCTTACTATACAAATGATCGCCATACTGCTTATAGATCCCAGTCAACCCTTCAGCGTCATAATGCTGACTGCTCGCTATCCTAATAGCGACATCAAACAAATTCTTCTTGAACAACAAGAACAGCTTTGACTGCAGATCTTTCTCTTCCAAGTATATCATTTCCTTATTCTTCAGTAATATATAAAATGATCCCCATTCTGTTAACACTGCATCAATTTCCTCAAAAGTCATTGAGAAAACGATAAATTTGTTTTGGATGTCTAGGATTGTCACATGGTGGGCTTTGGGGGTAGACCCTGAGCTGGTAGAAGCGGTCCTGGGGGTTGTTTCGTTGGTGGTGATGACCAGGTAGCTTCGGAACCAGTTGAGACGGACTTTCTCTCCATCAAGTGCATAGCAAGGACCTCGACCTTCCGTCGTGTAGCAGAAAATGGCCTGAAAATATATTAAGGAGATTCAGTCAAGTTTTAATCTTACCAATCCCTTTTCAAATTCAAATTCAAATTCAAAATCATTTATTGCCAGAATGTATGTAGTTTTATATAGGTGGTACATGTCATAGAAGTCCAATACATTCAACCATGTATGGTATGCAATAGTAAATTATAAAATAATTATTGAATTACTTAAATTATTAAATTACTTTTAAAATTATTAGAATTAACAATTTTGTACACTACAATTTTCCTATTAAATTATTTATTAAATCCTTTAAAATCATTCAATTTGGATTAAATCAAATCAAATGTTTTTATTCAAAATTGGTTTGGTTTACAAACACTTTTTGAAAGTCATGCAAGTTATGCCAATGCTTCAGACAAAGCCCTACTGTGAGAGGGCCCGGGAGAAGAAGCAGCAAGAAACTTCCGGGTTTGTTTTTTTCCTGCTCACAGTTACAGATAGCACTTATCATCTACTACAATCTATATTCATAAAACTCATGTCCAAGCAGTCTTGTCTTTAAAATAATCATCTAATTTGTAATATCCTTTCCTCATAAGAATGCTTTTAATATGAGTTTTAAATTTAAGGTAAGGCATTTCTGTAAATTTCGATGGAATTTTATTATAAATCTTTACACATGTACCCATGAACGAACCACCAGTTTTACATAGTCTAAAATTTGGTACAATCAGTTTAGCCTTGTTCCTCGTATTAATATTGTGGATGTCACTCTTCTTAAGAAAACTGTCGTAATATTTCTTAACATACAAAACATTATCCAATATATATTGTAACACCACAGTTAAAATATTAATTTCCTTAAAGAGATCCTTAAGCGAGTCCCTAGGCCTGAGGTTGTAAATGGCACGGACTGCTCTTTTCATTTCATTAATATCAATAAATATGTAAATTTCAACAAATGTCAATAATTTTTTATGTAAATTTATGAATGTCAAAGTTTTAATAATATAATTTACGATGTCAAAAGATTTAAAAAATGACGAAATAATAAAATAAAAAAATAAAATAAATTACAAATTACAGAAATAATAATGGTAAATAATAATGGTCAATAAATAAGTTATAAAATTTGCATTATTGCAGCTTCCTCTGCTTATAGGTCATATATTCCTTTTGTACGATACAACAGGAAAGAAAATATATGATAACATAAGGCCAATTACAAACCATATAACACTTTTGCACTACTTTTCCATGTAAAATTTAACTAGGCCAAATCTCACACTACTATTTATTTTAAAATATCCTAAAAAAGAGTAATGGTAGAGGTATGGTTTATAATACAGGGTTCAAGAATATGTACATCTTATTAGCCACAATAAAGTTGCTACTGTCTACTTTTGGGAAAGTGAGTTGAAATATGTACTGAGTAAGTAACGTCAGGTGCCAACCTAAGCAACGTGATAGAAATGTGGTTTTTCTGTGTCACTAGTGGCACGCTGAATGGCCCATTAAGTTGTGTGCCACATGCCACGAGACGCGATATGCTGCTACTCCACAGTTACATTAAATGTTGATGCTGGCAACCCGGCCAGATCACGTATCGCGTCATGTTCTTTAGGTGGGCACAGCTCCTTATAATGGACTTAGTAACCTCATTGTTAGCCACAGTCAGTCGGTGTCTGTCGGCCAGCACGCTGCAGCCGGGCGCGGCGCCCATGGTGTCCAGCAGCACGCAGCGCTCGCCGCCCAGCCCCCACACCATTGTGGCCGCGCGGGACACGATGAACAGCTTGTCTGCGCCCCTGGGGGTACGGTTAGTGAATTAAACTTTAGTACCAGAATTAATGTGGTACGAAGGTGGAGTCTACTGATATAAATGATGAAATAGTAAGTTTAAATACTAGATTATAAGAAATATATTTAATAAATATAGGATAGGAAATATTTAGGTAATATTTTACAATAGGAAATTTTGAAGTAATGTTTTACGGTAGGAAACATTACGTCAATATTTTGTTGTTATAACATCCATTATTATTACTCTAATGATTTTGTAGACGCCATTTCTTTCTTTTTTTTACCTTTCTTGGCCATCAACGCATCAGTGATATTTTGGTGTCGCGTCCATGAACAAGGATAGCCATTCATCAGGTAGATCGTCAGTTTGTTTGTTGGTTCTTTCCATGAAAACTAATCATGTAAATAAATAATTAAGTCAGGCTAAAAAACAAGGACATACATACTTGAAAGCGAGACCTGTAATAGGACTAGTTCCAGTATCGGGTAAAGTTTTCATCTTGCCGCTCCGTTGCCGGGCAATGTCACCGCGGAATAGAGACACAGAGCCGTCTTGAAAACCAACCGCTAGGAGATTCTGTAATAATTTAATCAATTAGATATATTACAAAAGGATTTGTAAAAATCTCAGTAAATTTATTTATTTTAACTGAAAAGCTAATCATGAATTTAAATGCAGAGTTGTGATAAGATAGGGCTTTGATTGCAGTGGAGTTGGGAAAATCATTAATATATTCTAAAATAATTTTAAAAATAAAATCATTTGTATGTATGTTTTGAAGTAATGGTAAGATTCAGTTTAATCTATATAAATAAAAATGAATGTTGCTAAGCGCTAAACTCGAAAATGGCTCGACCAATTCGGCTAATTCTTTTTTGTATGTTCCTTAACCCGTTGGTTACCGGGAACGTTCCAGCACGTTCGAACTCAAAGGTACCGCGATCACGCGGATCCTAACGAGTTAAGGTACACGGAAGGTTTTAATAATAATAAAAAAACTTTTGACAGAACGAAGTCTGTCCGGGCAGCTAGTAGTTAATAAACATTTTTGTGAATAATTAGACATGTTATATTCCTTTGTTGATGTGAAACCATATAATACAAATTAAGTACAATACAATGTATGGAACCCAATATAGAGCTCATAATATTATTATTCTTCTCTATGAGCTTTCTGTAATAATCCTTTATGGAATCAGTGGTACACATACAATTGAATGATTATTGATTTAATTTAATTTTATTTCAAATTTCAATGCTTTCCTGAGTCAAGTTAACATCAAGTTAATGTACCTAATGTTGGTCCTGTCACATACAAGAGAAACAATTGAGTTGTACAGCAGAATATTCGTTAAATCAAACTAACCTTATTATCATGTACAGCAAGCGCTGTAGCAGGTGTGGGCCGCATGTGGGACGGCACCGCGCGAGACACACGCGCGCATTGCGGGTTGCCGTGTCTGTCTGTCCGGGACCAATCCCACACCTTAATCAGGGGTGTTACACCTGCTTCGTCATCCTGTAATTAAATCTTTAGATGTCCATAATCATAAATTACTGCTAGGATGTATGACGTTGATCTTTTTCAAAGACAAACTAGTGCTTTTTGTATTACTAAAGATGAAACTCAACAATGAAGTGTTACATGTTTCAGTTATAGTGACGTTTTTAGCTGGCAATGCACCATTGATGCTTTTCATAGTAATGATGTCCATGGGCACCAAGAACTGCTTGTTATCATGTTGATCTGCTCATTAGTCAGCTATTTAAAGTAATAAATGTC
The DNA here is from genome assembly GCA_951805285.1 of Thymelicus acteon. Taxonomy (NCBI): domain Eukaryota; kingdom Metazoa; phylum Arthropoda; class Insecta; order Lepidoptera; family Hesperiidae; genus Thymelicus; species Thymelicus acteon. The sequence continues at coordinate 4,965,767 of OX638227.1, read as the reverse complement.
TACGCACAGCCCTACCAATAGGGTTGTCACTAATTTGTTAGCAGTAGGCTACCAGGCTTTCAACAATGTAGTTAAACTCATATAATTTACAGTTAAATCTGAAATATTCTAATAATAATTGAATTGTGGGAATGAAAAAAAATACTCAGTTGGTATTTCTATACCAAAGCTATTTAGAAGCAATACTCACACCAATAGTAACTAAGTAGGGGTCATGCGGCAACTGCTGGGCCAACGTTATGGTGAGCTCGTAAGCTTTGAAGGAGGTTATCTCCCAGTTGCGAGAGATGAGGTGCGCCCAGCCAGTGACGTCACACAGAACTACATAGTTGTGCCCACTTGTGGCCACCGTGACATTTGTGTCCTGACAAAATCACAATATATTATAGTAGGTTTTACATTTGCACAAATGAAAAATCTGTTTATTATATGAGGAAATCATTGCTTTGCTATTATAGTCCTTATTGCTATATGAACAAAATACTATTACTTGTGAACCTACTAACAAGCGTTTTACACCTTTTCATTTGTGCATTTATACTTTTTTTTTTCATTGTTAGGAACCATTTTACTTATTGGTATAACTTACATGAGAATTACTAAATGAAGACTTTCTTATAATTATATTGGGTTGATTATAATGATTATATATGTAAGAAGCAATAACACTTTAAATATTTTCGTGCTTATTGAAGCGTACTATTGCAATACAAATCTGTTATACCAACACATAGAAACTAGGAACGAACTATGTTTTATGTTCATTGATTTTTGAATTGCATTGAGACTTGGAAGGTGCAACATATTGACTTTTGACACTTTTGAACGTAGAACTTCTTACTAACATGTCCTTCAGACATCATACTGCACGATTCTTTCTATTACTGTAGGATAACACTGTGACTTACTTGGAGACATTCTGCAATTTTTCCATTGTCTACATTTTTATTTATGTCGAAGAATGTAAAGCGACGCCACTGTGAACGAAAAAAGTAAAAAGTTTTAATAAAATACAAAAGCTTATCTTTCACATATCACTATCATGCACTAATGAATTGATTTATAAGATAAAATATTTGAAAAAGAAAAATAACACTAAACTATTGAAAAAAAAGACAAAAATTAAGACCTGTCGAGTACCCATTTCGACAACGAGACACGAGTGATAATGAACGAAATGTGTATTTTACCTCCAGGAATGCCATTGTTTATATTTTTAATGAGCATTGATTGCTTTATCAGCGAATATTATCAATTTTTAGTTGTTTTCCTCCTCCCAACAGCGAAAAATATAAACATTCAGTTGATTTAGTTCATTATAACTCACGATGACAATTGACATGACGTATACTTCTTACCGTACGGTATGGCATGAGTTTGACAGAGTCATGTCAACTTGACACTCTTGACATGATAAGCATGAATGTTAAACTAAAACTAAATATCATAGATATATTTAATAATATTTATTACCTATAGATTCAGCCATGGCGTGGCTGCACAACACATTATACAGAGAATTTACGTTTCTTTGAGGATAATTTAAAAGAAATGTAACAAAATTTAACAAGCAGCCCAGAATACTGCTACCCACCATCGTACTTAAACTTACTATGATGTTCTGCATAAAAAAATAAACTGAAACTCTACTATAAATCTCCAAATAGCCAACTCACTTTCCATTGTTTGTCACAACTCACATTTATTTGCACTTGTGACAAATAATATATGTTGTATCGTAATCGGCCACGGTGACGGGGACAAAAAAATAACATTTTTTCTGTGTCTTTCACGTAGATTTTGTAACTGGCGATCTCGCTCTATCAAATGTATGGAAGAATCTATTGATTCTAGATCTATGTAATGTATCTAAATTCTAAATATGTGGACTAAATCGAGTAAATTACAGTATGAAGGCAGATTATATTAGAATATTGGTATCTAATTTGATAACCGGACCGGATTTTAATAATACATGGATGTCTTTGTTTAATTTTATAATTTTGTGAATAAGGTACATATATTATTACCTACTTGGCATCAGCAACAACTCTTCGAAAACATCGCTTATCAGATAGTAATATTAGCCATATTTTTAAAGTAGATAGCCAACCGACAAACGAACATAATATTACGAGTCACTGATGATTAAATGGTCACCGTTGCCCATGGTCACAACAACAAAGGTATCACCGACGCATTGCCAATTGCCATTGTAGTAATCTCATGTCTGATTAAACCCATAACTCGTGGCTTCAATAAAGCTAAAGCTTGAAAATGTTTGGTTTCACCAAGCTGGAAGAAGAGGCCGCCTCTTCCAACGACCTTTTACAATACTAGCATGGGATTGGGATCAGTCTGCACCACGACGCCGCGGCCGCCCCAATATGACCAAAATTTTTATTTGAAAACTAGTTGACCCGACGAACTTCGTATCGCCTATTTTTTTTCTAAAATAAAAGTAGCCTAAGTTACTTCTTGTTACATGAGCTATCTGCCAGTGAAAGTCCCGTCAAAATCGGTCCAGCTATTTCAGAGATTAGCCGGAACAAACAGACAGACAGACAGACAGATAAAAATTGTAAAAAAATATTGTTTTGCTATATATATGTATCGTGTATACATCCAAATGCAAAAAGATGCTATTTTAATATTACAAACAGACACTCCAATTTTATTTATTTGTATAGATGTATAGACTATATGGGTACAGAGTGTATGAAAAGTATCAAAACATTATAGTGAATATCAGAAGGCTCGTTAACGAAATAAAAGAGGTAAGGTAAATATTAACAGAAGCTCTATTATTCGTGAGTATTTAAATCAACTTCAATAATGGTGAATAGCTGCCTAAATCCTGAATTGACAATTTTATAAGAGAGACTGCAAAGGCCGTCGATGAGATGAATAGGAGTCGTTGCGTGAGGCTTGTCCGTCGATCTATCCGGCCTGTGACAATACAAAAGCATCGCAATGTTAAATGGAAGTTACGTAAATGTTATTGTGATAATAGGATGTGTATGTCGTCAATCACTAATTTAGATAATGTATGGCAAAAATTATTATGTTGTCTTTAATTGATTCATATACTAGTATCCGGCTCGAAGGACCAAAATTAACTTAATTATTGTTCAATAATGATGTAACGAAGTAAGAAAATAACGTGTCAGATCAATGTACGTGCTCATACACCGGATAATGTTCGGATACACTCAAACAGTAAGATTAATTTATTTTTCTATATTAACCTACCTAGAAAGGTTCACATGCGGGTAGTATTTTAATGTAGTGTATTTTCCTAAGGACGATGGTACTGTCTCTATTGTATAATTCCGATCAATTAATCTGAAAAACAAAAGTTGCTGAATTCGCTTTCCAGATGAAATTTTCGTGTAAAAAAAACTAAATAGAGTTATTTAATTTTTATGTAACTACTCTAATGTTACTGATAAAACTAAGTATTTTGATTTGATGTAACTACGAGTATAACTATTCTTTAAAAACACAAAATCACGTAAAGTTTCGTAGACAAAAGGCATTTTGATGCTGGACCTTTGATACATGTTGATATAATCACCGTCATTATACCAAATGAGATTAAAGAATCCGTTAACTTTTTTGAAAATAGACGGTCTGATAGCAACCACGCCTCCAAATCTGCGGACAAAAAGATAAGAACAAAGAGATATTTGGATACTGAATTGAAACCAGGTCATCTAAGAGGATATTTAAGAGTAGGGGCTATAATTGTATAATTATTTTTTAAAACGTTTAAGAAAGTATGATTCACCGAAAAAAAAGTTTTAACCCTTCCATCAACAATACCAATTTTCTTCATCAAAGATTTGAGCATAACTTGACATTTTTCGTTAAAAATTCTAGATAAATACTACTTATAACACCAGCTTTCTCGGTGTAACCAGTCAGCTCCCACGGAATTTCTTGATTTCTGAAAGGGTCTTATTCATATAAAGAAAAGTATAAATAAAGGTTTTTTTTTATTATTATGTTATATACTTATGTAGGCAAATAATTTTTGCTTACTTTTTCATGTCTTCACTGTTTCCTGTAGAAATCAACCGTCGAGGTTGCCGGGTACAGCGGTACAGATTGCGTGTATCTGTTGGTATGTAATAAGCATCGTGGAATACTAGACAGTCCCAGCCATTTCTCCTCATTTTTTGCGATTCGACGAACCCAATGTTCAGGAGCTTACCTCTTGTGAATTCCGCTTTCGGATCTTTGACTATATAACATAAAAATTGTATTATAACTGGTGACTCAGTAAAAATACTAGGTATTGTAGGTATTGTATATAATTCCACCGACTACCAAAACGACTTTGTATAGCTGGAAGTGACTCTGCTTGCAAAGCTAGGAGTTTATTAAGTTACTACATACTTACCTTGTATTATGACGAATATTTGATATTCTTGTAGTTGTTTCATTAGAAATAGATGAATGTAAAACAAAAATGTTCCGATATAGTTCTTCCAAGATCTAAGATTTATAAACATTAATTATTATAAACTTACGTTGACGTATTATTATAACAAAACAAACCTATCTATTAACAAAAATACTTAAATTATTTGAAATTTCTTTTATAATTGTATTCTAGAGTCCCTAGCTGATTTTGATCCATAGGTCAGATTATACAATTCTAGGTAATTCGCTCAAACTACAGTAGGTAGGTACCTACTTCGTTCGATTTTCTAGTGAGAGAGAGCGCACTTCAGCATTACTTTGAAAGTGAAACAAAGCAAATAACCTTTTCCCATCCAACATTGGTATAATAACGGCCACGCTCTGGCGCGGGATGCATTGCGTGGGTTTGAACCGACCCCCTGCTCTGATGTAGGTGAACATTTCGTCAAAAGCATTTAGCTCAAGAAGTGATGAATCTGTTTCTACAGGGCCTGAAAAGTTTACGTTGAATTTAATTGTGTTGAAATATGTCCAAACTACAATAATGTAGGTAGTTGAAACTATTTTGTGCCTGCATATGTGTGCAAGTGCGGTTACACCTAGTTTTAGCCGGCTAGAATTAGGTGTAGTCGATCATAGGTGGTTAGACTTAGATCTATCCTACTTATCTTCGGTTACAAGGTTTAGCCTTCATCATACCGGCTAGAACTAGGCGCTAACCGCGCATCGTTGGTTAAACTTAGGTGGATAAAAACTTACCCAACCCTGGTGGAACATTAGGACAGACCCGTGTTTTACTTAACACTGCATCTTGTATATAGTAATAGAAGCCGTTGAACTTTTCTGTGGTCTCGCCAATATTGGTTGCTTCGAATTTGCTCACTACCGAAAACGCGTTAGGACATTTAGTCGCGTTTTCACCACATATCAACAAGGTGTTCAAATCTTCTTCCCATAGCGTAGTTGTCGGTTCTTCGTCAATTTCTATTCTGGATCAGTGGGATTTACAAAATATAATCATGCTAGCAATATTATGTCAGTTAGCCCAGAGTATGCATCATTTTATGTTGATATAAATTCTTGTGAAATAGAATTTAAAAAAGTATATTCATTTAAACCCCATAATTGAAAAATTTGGTACCTAAGTAAGACCAAACCTTTTATACTCCTACCCGACTTCAAATAATTTTGGACCAGATTTTAGTGCGCGTAAAGACTAGACTAGTAAATTCGCCGTAAAGAGCCTCACCGTGACCACGGTCTATGTAACTGGGTCAAAATATCAGTAGAATCGAAATAAAATACGAATCGTGAGTACCCGTTGCATTTAAAATGTCCAGTAAATTCGCCAATTTTAACTCTACTTCCGACAATGATATTTAAAAAATATATGTAGATACCATTGAAGTATTATTACTAGCGTATAGAACAGACACCGCGAACACAATGTATGTTCCAATGAATTGACGCGGCGCGGCTTCAATGTCCAATGGATTCGTTCGATTTTGAAAGGAGAACAGGGGCTCAATTTTGAAAATAGAACCTCCCGGGCGGGACACACGTTTTGTTTGAGATGTCTTCTCTATGTATTTACCTCAATGGTAGATACTTACAAATCAACCAAAAAATCTATTCCGAAAAGAGCTACAACACACACACGTTTATCTTTTGTTTCACTACACCAATTACATTGGTATAAGACTGTAATACACAAAGGCGTTTTAACGCTGTATGTCAAATGCACTTCTGGGAACAACAAAAGCGTGCGTATCGCCTTGTATTGACAGAGCGACTACGAGCAGAACGGTCAATTGCCTGTTCTGACGCTCTTCATCGTCGGCGCGCTAGTGACATATCTACCTCTTTTTTACATTTTATTATGCTTCAGAATGCCAAAAATATTGACAGTCACTGTACCTATTCCAATGATTTCACGTGGTTTACATTCAATACCCAATCATACACAACTGCATAGAATAAAGAATATGTAAGTAGATATGTAATTATATTATTACCCCATTTCCTCCTTATCCACATTGTTGACATGAATATAGTAACACACAAAGAAGTTTGCCAAATTCAGAAGAGCTGCAACTACGAAGCATATTATAAACATTCGTAATATTTTCATGGATATTATTGTTTATTCGACTTATAGTTTTATAGCCGAATATTACGTTATTATTCAACTAAGTTTGAAAATGCTTTAAATATAAACATAACGGCAATGAAATAATGACCAATGTAAACAAAAAAGTAACTTTGAAAGCACAGAGCACAGAGTACTCACTACGCACAGAGTCACAGAGTACTTAATGACTCACAGGGCTTGTTTCACAATCTTCAAGTAAGTCCGAAGTAAGCTATTCGTTGCTTAAGTTGACATTTCGTGTATGTAAAATGACACTTTAACGTCACTTTAACCGGCGAATAGCTTATTCAGGACTCTACTTGAAGATGGTGAAACAAGCCCACAGAGTACTTAATCACTACGTTTTATTTGAAAGTATAAAGTCAGTTATTCGTTTGAAGCTCTATAGCTATTTATCATGGTGGATAGAGGCAAAGGAGAACTGTCTTTGTTGTGAAAAAGAGTCCGTTAAACTGCGTTAAAAATTGGCGCCCCCCATAGACATGCGCCCCCATAATATACCCTTTGCATACACTAATATTAGAGGGTTGTTGAACTGATATTTTACGGCTTATCGCTGGACACATTTTCAACTTTCCCCCTTATTCAAAGTCAAAATATTTTATTCTTAAAGGTATCACTGATACACTTACGCAAGTCATTATTTTTTTAATCTACCAGCTTTTCGGAAAGGTGCTTTGTCATAGAAGAAGAAAAGCTGTAAAGAAACTCCTCAGCACATCTTTAATAATCTAAATTTTACTAACAAAAAATAACCGACTTCAAAGTCTCAAAAACTACTTATCAGATCTCGTTCAAATTTATGTGAGACCACATGACAAGCACCTGCTTTCGATTAAAAAAAGAGTCATCGAAATCGGTTGGCGTGATATTGAGTTATTCGTCAATTTGTCGCGCACATCTTAACACAAATTTACGACTTATGTGGTTTTCCCATGGATGCCATTGTCAGATCTCAATAAAATGTATGTGGGACCACATGACAGCCACCATCTTTTGATTAAAAAAAGAATCATCAAAATCGGTTCGCCCAGTCTAAAGTTCTGAGGTAACAAACATAAAAAAAATACAGTCGAATTGAGAACCTCCTCCTTTTTTTGAAGTCGGTTAAAAAATATTACAAAAAGAAAATATTACAAAAATATTTAGTAATCTGAGCGGAACTGGTTGCAGAGCTGGTAATTTCCATGCGTCTTTGTCATATAAATACTCGTCTACACTATAATATCCCTTGACTAAAAATTGTATTTTTACACGTTTTTTGAAAGATTATATTGGCAAGTCACGTATTAATTTTGGGATTTTATTATAGAAATGTACAGCAAGCCCTATGAAAGATCGCTGCACTTTACGGCGGAACAAAGGCGTAACTAATTGATGCATTCTTCTTGTTTGGCGATTATGAATATCACATATTTCCATATTTGTTTATACGCGCTTGTATTTTTCCGTATAAAAACTACATTAATAAAGATATATTGGGAAGCTACGTAAGTATACCTATTTCCTTGAACTTATAAGGCAAAGATTCTCGAGACTTAAAAAATAATCCTAAAAACGTGGCACTATGAAATAAATCAGTTGTGCTACGATAAATATATTTTATTCAAAGCACTATCGGTTTTTCGTTTGTTTTGCTACAGGAAAATAAATGGTAATACCGCTGGCTGTATGCCGTGAGAAATTCATCAACTGAAAAATTTTGGTGTAAAAAGGAAATAGGTTACTGTCAAATGAGTGTCATTCATAGAGAAAAACATCGTGTCATTCCAAATGTCTTTTCGGATAAAACGTAGTGATTAAGTACTCTGTGTTTTCGGAACAAACGCGTGCCATGTTAGGCTAAGTAATATCAATTTCCTAAATTTATTTTGAAAGATGCCGAAGTATTACAGGTTTAGGGCAACGACACCGACGCGAAAACCTCGTAGATGTGCTAAAGAAAGGGAAGTGGAAAAGTAAGTGCATGCCGCTAGCCTACTCAGCCATGAATCTCCATTAATGTTCCACTACTGGACTCGAGTGTCCGCTGTCGAGAGTGGCGTAATGGTTACCATGACGGATCGCCGTACCAAGGGTCCTGGGTTTGATTCCCAGCGAAGCGGAAATTCGAATAATGAGTTTGAGTTTCCGTTCTCGGTCTGGGTGTGAATATCCTTGTCTAGTGTGTTGTCCATGACACCCACTATGCTTTATACTACTACTACTATAATCCTAGGATTATACTACTACTATAATCCTAGTGTGGGGCTATGAGTGTGAAGTGTCTTTTATTTATTATTTATTGTAGACGCCATGATAGGCCATCATAAGAACGGTCAACGGAATGGAAGACTTCACACACTTGTGAAAACATTAAGAATTTAAGTGGTCGCCTCATAATGTTTTCTTTAAAATGTAATGTTGGTTGGTATGTTCATATACGCTCATAATTTGGGAAATTTAGTGCTGACCGGACAAAAGCCTTCTTTTGAAATCTCTGAAGAATGCAAAACTTGTGGAGGCAATCACAATCACATTTTACAGTATATATCATCGGCTTATCACTCTACTGTCTCTGTCTGAAGAGGGCATTAGCTATTTCCATATCGTTATCATGATCAACAAAGAGTTTCTTACAGACCCAAATTGGATAATGAAGCACGTTGGCTAGGCTTGACACTTGCAGCCCGCCAACCGGCGCCATCTTGGTATTTACGACGCACGTCTTGGCGGGAATCTCCACCGCTAACAGGATTTCTGCGACATCTGTCTGATGTGCTGGGCGCTCCTCTACAGCTCAGTGACCGAAAAGTTATAGTCTTCAAAATTCCATCCACTGGCTCGCAAGAATTGATACGTCAATTTTACTAAAAAATCATGTACTGAACTAACTTTTCTGAGATATATTTTTTTTTGTTTTCTGATGTCACGTCTGTTTTGTAAAATTAATGGTTTACCTTGGATTTACGTCACTAAATTACTTTTTCTTTAACGCAATGCAAATTACGCTTGCCAATAGTGTTTAATTTTAATTGTTTTATGCTAGGTGTAATAAGATTAATAAGTATGTACTTAAACTAAATTCCGTACAGGCGAATAATTAAGAAATATAAATTTTGATAATAATATAATGCTTTTCCACTTTAATACCCATTCTATGATTCTTTGTATACTCTGAACAACTTACTGTGTTGGCCATTGGGGGTAATCCTGAATAGGCATCGAAAGTGTGACAATCTACAGACTACGTAGAGATGATGAAGAAAATGCTGTATACTGGTGTGCTTTTACATGAAATCCCAGAACCTCCAAAACAGCGCATTCGCCGGAATCTTTTTCTTTCTTCTCTCTTTCTTGGCTGGCAACGCATTAGTGATGGCTTTGGTGTTGCTGATGTCCATGGGCCACGATAGCCACTTATTATCAGATAAATCGTCAGCTTGTTTGCCGGCTATTTCCATAAAAAAAACCAGAATAGCCATCAGTTTTGATTTATTTATAATAAGTACCTACTTTGTTTCTAAAGCCACTCAGAATTATCTCATGTATTTCATTTATAATTTTTTCAGAGATAACGTTTTTTTGATGTTGGAATAAATAAAACAAGGCAAGATTTAAAAACAAACAATATAATCATAAAAACAATTTATACACAAAGTATTAGATATTACCTAATTAAGTAACACGTCTAATGCTCTATCCTTCTAAATTACATTTGGATGGTTAAGCGGAACCTATAAAATTTGCTTTTACCCTACAAATTGTCGTTAGTATGTATAAAATGTTACTTTATGTACAATACAAATGTAATGCGAGATATTAATTCACAAGCACTTAAAATAAGTAAGGTGGAATAAAAGCTAACATTCCCTAAAAGCTCATTTCACTTGACGCGATAAATAAACCACAAAATGGTTATAATATCGTGCGTATAGCATAACATTCCGCCAACCCTCAACATTCTTCCCAAACGCTGTTAAGAGATTTGGGAACGCATTTACCCCGCAGACTGTCTGAAGTTCAGTCTGAACATCGTCGATTAAAAAAATTAAAGCCGTTATTAATATACTCGTACATATTAGTATCTAATTAGAATTTGTTATTTTTAACGGCATTTTTAAATATGATTGACTCTGCAACCGAAATGAAAGAATTGTTACAATTTCGCCGGCTACATCGCGAGAAGCCGAGAACCCACTTGCTTTTTAAATTGTTTTGGAGGAATTGACTTAAGACGTTTTCGAATAAATCAATCAATCTTTGCGGCGTGAACATTTTGTCAAACTGCCTTATTTTTTAACCGACTTCAAAAAAAGGAGGAGGTCCTCAATTCGACTGTTTTTGTTTAAGTGTGTCACCTCAAAACATTTTTCTGGGTGTACCTATCGATTCTGATGATTCTTTTTTAATTGTCATTGTCATGTGGTCCCATTGGAGCGAGATCTGATCTGTAATTTTTCAGTTATACCTAATTTTGAAGACGGTTATTTTTTTAGAACAATTCGCACCCTTAGAATGAGAGTGACCTAACTCAAAAATTGGAATTTGTGGGAAATGAGCAAGAAAGTTTTCAAAAAATTATATATCGATGAATAGAGCGATCAATGAAAGTGACCGATCATTAGGTTGTCCTTTTCTTACTCATAATTCGAGCTCTTTTTCATCACAGGGTTTTAGGGTACGCATTTTAAGGTAAGTTTATAGCAAAAACAGAAATTACAGGAATTTTGAGTTAGGTCACTTTCATTTTAAGGGTGCGAATTATTGTTATTATTAATTTTTATTAGCATTGCTATGTAACATCGCTCTGAAATTAAGGAAAAAAATGTTTTTTCGTATTTTCCTTTAGCTAGAATATAAATTCAAAATTGTAATTGACGCCCATCTAAATCTATAATTTATGTTATGAAAGTCGTATCGATATAGTTAGGTAGGTACATCCATTTTTAATGAACATGCTGCTGACATTTTCCAATATGCTTAATAGTATCAGGCGTTACTTTGAGGAAATCCATTGTTATTCCTATATACAACAATCCTGTTACGTCCTATATACAAAAATCCATGGTGTGTCACACGACGCCGCACGCCGCGCTCCGGCGCCGCACGCACGGCAGGCAAGCTACCAGCGAGACGAGGCTGGGGCCGGGGAGGTGTGTTTGCGTGCGGCGAATCGTTGCGGTGCGCCGGTGGAACGGGTCTAAGAAATGTTCGTCTATTCCCACTTCTCCTGTGGAGTAGTTCTATAGACAGTACTATATGGGAAAAAAATTCCCATTTACAATAATTTCATTTCTCTTCCAATGAACCTTCATACATATTGAAAACCTTGGTTTAAAAACAACGGCTTTTAAAAAGATGATATCTACTCAATGAAGGCGTTGTGACAATAACCCGATGATTATTGGAATTATATTATTCTTTTCTGAATTAATTTCAAGAGCAGTTTATGTTAGGTATTTATTGTATTGCAATTAGTTATAAATAACTTACGAATATTATTTATGAAATTTAAAGTATTCAAGATTGACGTCAAGTAGTAATTTATCTTAGATAATTACTTGTAGGTAACAAGTAGGAGAATTAGTGTAGAAGTAGGATAAATAGCTTTTTAACTGCATATTTTTAATCTACAAGAAGTTATTTACAGGTTTGTCGTAGACAGTAGTTAGGACAAGTAGGTATTACTTTATCAACGACCGTAATAATGGGATTTTGATTTTACCTATATACTATTAAATCAAATCTTCCAGTAGGTACCTACTCGAAATTCAACCATATATATTTTAATGCTTTTAACTCTGTTTTCATTTTTTTATTCCCTAAAACTCGTCAATATCCATCAAAGAAAAGACAAAGCAGTTTAAAAACACAGAAGAGTATGGGGTTAATGTGTTGTTTCTTGTTTGCCTGTTAAGATAATTATGATTTAGTGGAGTGATACTTACTTCAATCACTGAAACCTGTGTGTGTGAGGGACATAAAACATAGGAATACCAGGCATTGCAGAAAAGTCCACCCATAATTTGGTATATTATTCCATCAAAATCGTGGATAGATGCAGTAAGTTAATGGGAGTGGAGGCGGTGCGGTGCAAAGTTGCCATCGATTTGTATATAAATCATTGCGTGGCGTGGCTAGCCCTAAGGAGGCCCCATATCAATGTTTGTTGTGGGGCCCTCTCAACGTCAGCTGTCAAATATAAAAGGAGTGCCAACTGTAGCGCTCGTAGGCCGCTGGCGAGCTTTTTTTGGGAGTGTTAGTGGGGGCCCCGTATAATTGATACGACTGATACGGTGGTAGCTACGCCCCTGGCCACACCACAACGTACCGATTCCGCTCAGTCTTTTATACAAAACCGCTCCGCACTGCCTAGCCTCCGCAATTGGTTTGAAACGTCGGCTCGGCTTGCCTCCACATCGCACCGCCTCCGCTGCGGATTCCATGTGTGAGCAAACACTTCATACTAATTCGAACAATGCAAAAATACCGGCACGGCCCGTCTCCGCCTCCGGTTACATGAGTGTTTTAATACCTTAATCGTGGATTCGTATGTAGGGTAATGTATGTAAAAATCAATTAGGTTTCAAAAAATATTTTTTTTTCATTACCTTACCATGTATTTCATCAATTATGAAAAGGTATAAAATACTTTTTACTCGTTTACAGTGATCAGATACCATACTGTATTCTAAACACAATTTTGCGATCTCTGCAGTGGCGTAGCGAGCCCTAAGAAGGCCCCATATCAATATTTGTTGTGGGGGGGCCCCCTCAACGTCAGCTGTCAAATATAAAAGGAGTGCCAAGTGTAGCGGTTGCTGGCGAGCTTTTTTTTGGGAGTGTTAGTGCCTTGGGGGCCCCTACATTTTTACACTTTCGCTGGGGGCCCCGTATAATTGATATGGCTGATACGGCGGTAACTACGCCCTTGGATCTCTGGTGACATGGAACACTATGTGGCCATTTTATTCATGTACTTTCTGATGATTGCGACTTCTGTGTGTACCTATATCAGATTTGTTTGAGTCTAAGGAAAAACTAAAAATATGTGTTGGAAAAATACGTGTAAAAAGTAGTTATAGTGACTCGATTTGTCTATATTTAATCTATTGATCGTAGGCACAATACTACACTAGATTAATGCATCGTAATCAGATTGATCGCAATCATTATTACTGACTACAGTAACTAGATTTTGTGGCACACATTTATTGTGGATAGATTTTATGCAATCACCATTTAACAATAATTATATTATATTTAGACAATTAGATGTTTGTAACAAAAACAACACAACTTGTTATTCAAAATAATATAATTAGCAAACAAAAGCACTACCGACTAGCGTTTTAAATTAAGCAAATTAAAATAATATAAAAATGAGCTTTTAATAATTAAACCATTATAATTACGGAATTTTCGACATTAATATCAATATGTTGAATCTAACAGGTACTTACGATTTTGTATTTTATTTGTTATTACAACATGATCCACGGATAGTACGGTTAGTGATTAGGTACTATAATTTATTGTATAAACCGTGAGTACTCGTTACTTCAAAATGCAAAGCGGCCGCGAAATAATACTTTATTTTTTTACGAATGTAACGAGATTAATTTAAAATTTTCAGTATTGTTCAATTTGTTGCAATAAATTCATAAAATTCATAAATAATATAACATGAAATATTTTCGTAAATGATAATATAATTCTGAAATCTCACAATATTTTCACATTTGTTTCCGTTGAGAGATCATTACTTTAGTACCTACAAAATATTTTAGTATTTTTTTTTGCGTTTTAGCAAAGACTTCTGCATTCTACTAGACCAGATATGTGATAGTATAAAATTGAGCAATAAGTTACGGAATTCTACATAACTCATTGAGTCGACTCTCGACTGTGCTAGAGCGAGACGAACAGGAACAGTCGTGTTTTGATCAGACCCAACGTTTCAGTTGTCGTAATAACACGTTATTGTTATTATTATTATTATTATTTGGGTTAAAGAAAACGGTTATCATTATTTACGTTTACACTTTATTTGAGTTAGGTACTTTAAATTGAAACCGGTAACAACACTTTAACTTATTTAATATTAAAAGTGTTTTATTGCAAGTAAATAATCTTGCTTATTTATTCCAGGAATAACATAAGAGGAAGCAGTATAACCAAAGCTCTGAAAGACGTTAAACTTTTATCGCCGCACTTTTAATTCAGATCAGCCTGTATATTTTTCTGTCTTCGGACTTTGCGTTTTAGCAGCAAAATTCAAAAGCAACCTTTTATCAAACCACTTATAATGTATAAATTAACCACATTATTTTACATTATGATCTCCTCGCGGAATACGCTATGACCAATGATGTTATATTTAAAGAAGTAGATACGTTATGCCCTTACAAATCAACCGAAAAATTTGTTCCGAAACATACACACGTTTATCATTTGTTTCTCTACACTAATCAACATCTGACGTACATACGACTGAGCTCAACTGTGCTAATTAGCCCAGTTTTGGCGTGCCACTTTTGGTGCGCGTATAACCTATCTACTCCTTTTATATAAGATCATTGGCTATGACATAGATTTGTGAGTTTACCGTACTATGTAGTTTGCAAAATAATATTTGAAAAAAAAATGTACCTTACATTTCAATTATAGTATCTATTATCATTTTAATTATTTACAGTACAAAGAGATCATTACAACTCTATAGGTAACCATTTCTTGTTTAAGTATTACAATATCAATATCACTGTACATTATATTTAATGAAGTTAACTTAACATTTTAATCTTATGTAGGTATAAACAGTTACTTATTACGTAGTTGAGTACACTGCATCCATTTACTTAGGCATTACATTATAATGAATAATTTATTGATAAGATTCACAATAATGTCAAGAAAAACTATTTACCAGCCGTAGGCAGAGAATACTCTAGAATATTACATTTCGTGTAATACATTTCTCTTTCAATCACTTTTTTCGTCAACTCAGTTCATATTTTAGACGTTTAAAAACTATTTCAACCATTTACATTTTTTTAATCATATTATTATTTATTTAAACTAGGTCAATCAGTCGTCTATAATATTCTCTGTCTACGGTAATAACAATTAAAATTCACTGTCATAACATAAAATGTCACAGTAAAAAAACTGTCAAATTTAGTACCATTTTTTATCACTAGGAGCGCTGGCGATTACAATCCTCTAACATTATTTTACAGTTGAAGAGATTAATATTAAATAACAATGAAAGGGCAGTATCGTCCATACAGACTTGCACTATACTACGATCGTTACCGATCGTCGCCAAACAATAGCTTGGCGAGATACGTGCGTCAGCTACGCTCGTCGATATTAGCTAAGATGTGGGTGTACAGGTGATGTTGGACTACCTTCACTATTTCATATTCGAGGGTAGATAGACCGTCTTTTTGGAATGTTTTACTTGTTTGCGATAGTAATTGATACCTGGAAATAAAAAGAAGGAGGACAATTAATCAAATTGATGACTTAGGAATTTTAAAATGATAATGATGAAAGGACTGCAGAAAAGACTGTTGTATACTAGATAGTTAGAAGGTATTCTGAAGTATCTACATTCTCTATCTATATTATCTATCTTCAGGGTCAATAAAGATTGATCCTAAAGTACCCTCTACCTATCTATAATTAAAATTGAATCAGTAAAAATATATTCTTGTTTGATAAAAGTAGTGGCAATAAAAAGATTAATAAAATTTAAATATAATTATTTCGGTTTTAATAAAAAAGTTATTAAGATAATAACATAATATAATATTACTCGTAGAATATACATAAATAAGATTACCTTTTAGGATTTGGTGCAGATTTTTTGTGATCTAACATAGCATATCGTGCTATGGACATTTTGTACCTCGCGATGTGGTAATTCATTTTCTTCAACCTGCAAACAAATACAAATGGCGTGAGGAAATACGGAAAAGTACTGTGAGGTAAATGAGGTACCATACCGGACTGGACATTAGCAACCACACACACATACAAACGTACATCCCATTCCTCCCATTAGCATACTAATTGTTATGTTGTTTCACCGCGCATGACAGTGGCGGTGCGGTGCGGAGTCGGTTCGGAGGCAGTGCGGTGCCGGGCCGGTAAAACGGAGAGGTGTAGGCGTTGTAGTCTCCTTTACCTTGATTTTGCAACTATTGATGGTATTGATATTGTTTACTTGATTGACGACCCGTGTGGCGCAATGGTTATCATGCCGGATCGCCGCACCGAGGGTCCTGGGTTCGATTCCCAGCGAGGCGGAAATTTGAATGATGAGTTTCAATTCCTGTTCTCCGTCTGGGTGTGAATGTCCTTGTCTAGTGTGTTATCCATGGCACCCACGACACAGGAAATCCTACTGTGGGGCCATGAGTGTGAAGCGTTATTATTATTTATACTAATTTAAAAAGAGGAAAGATTTGATTTTTTGTTTGCATTGAATAGGCTCCGAAACTACTGAACCGATTTGAAAAATTCTTTCACTCTTGGGAAGCTACACTATCCCCGAGTAACATAGGCTATATTATATTTTCAAAAAAAATAGGGATCCTTAATAAAACTCCAATAATGTAACCCAAGGTGTAAAAAAATAAGAAAACCGAAGCAAAGCGAGGGCGGTTGCTCGTTATTAATATTGATCGACCGAGTTAAGCAACAGCGGGCGAGGTTAGTGTATAAAATCTTCAAAATAATAGTGGCCACTAAATCCTCCAACAATACGCGCAATCTTCATTTATGAGGAGAGACCCGTGCTCTACAGTGTGCCTTAATGCGTTCAAGCCACACATGAAAGTTGAAACATGAAAACCAAGCGCGGATGTGTGTGTGTGTGTGTGTGTGAGCGCGTGCGCGCGCGAGCGTGCGTGCATGCGTGCGTGTGTGTGTATACTGACCTATAGAACATGTCATCGTCCTCGCCGCCCCAGCCCCAGTACTTGTTGGAGAAGCCGTTCACCTTCGTGAACTGCTCCAGGGTCATGGCCGACACGCCACCGAAGATGTCTTCGTACGGTAACCTGGAATTAATAAACATAACCAATTTAAAGATTAGCCAATTTTTCTTATGTCATATTATACCTAGTGAACGGGTCATGAGAAACCAATGGATAGGAGCTATGGTAGACCCTTATACAGGTTAATACAGTTTATTCTCTTTTGTCGACCGCAAAATTTTATTGTTCAAGACACTCACTGATTAAGAAGTGCAGACCATCAGACTCAGATCACCAGACACCGATCATCAGACACCGCAAATTTGTTTTTGAAGTGAAAACATCTATAGCAGCGTTGTCACTTGAAAGTCGATGAAACGAAAAAGTGACAGTAAAAAGAGACAGACACATAAATTCATAAGATTTAACGTGGGAGAAAATGAGATAGGAAGCATTATAACAGTATTTTTTATGTTCGTAGTTCTCTTTGTGTTACTTTAAAAAGTGCTAAGTTGTATTTATAGATGGCGCGAGAAACAAGATAGAAGATTCGTTTTATTGCTGGAGCGATGGAGCTAGCTGCTGATTGTACTCTTCATATTATGTTAAGAGATGGCGTTAGTTACCACTGTTTTATTTTTATTTAGTACAAAATAGTTTTTGAAAGGTAATTTTATTAAAACTGATACATGTTATTAAATTAATACCTTTATTTTTGAAGGTTACACTTCTACCATTTTTTTACGGATAACAACAAGAAGTTAAAAAGAATATCAGTATTAAATTAGTTATAATTCGTAAGAACATGCGTTTACTAGACAGCGACAATCTTCTAAGAATCTCAAAACGACTGCTACTGTACGTTACTTCTATTAGTACTGTGCTGCACCCAGGTGAAACACCTAGATGAAACCCAGCCCTGGACCCTTCGATAAGCAGCTATTACTTACCTAAAGTTAAGTTTATCAATGGACGCGGACATGTGCCGCGGCTGGCGCGGACAGGAGTACATGTTCCTCTGGTCGAGCGGCAGCAGGTCGATGTCGTGGAACACGAAGCACTGCCAGCCGTGCGGCGCCAGCTTCTGGCTCTCCACGAACCCGACGTTCATCAGCTTCGCGCGGTTGAAATCGCTCGTGCCTGACATATACCGTATTCAATTAGGTTGATGAAGAGAAGAAATATAACATAATTTATTGTAAGACGTAAAGGTTGTTTAATGACGCAGTTTTCCGAACGCAGCACAACCAAGTTGGATTCTACGAGTGACTTCTTTCTCGAAGTTGGACTTAATTTTTTGAGCGTTTCCGTACTTCGGTGGGCACGTAAAAGCCGCCGCTCGAACACTTCCGACACTTGGATCGGCCACCATCCGCACAGGAGCAGCGTGGTGGAATATGCTCTAGGCATCTTCGTGAGCACGGGATTTATGTAAATTTTAACTATTGCAAATATCTAAACTCTTAAGTAAGTGTAAGTCGTGTTGCAAGTAATTGCTGTTGTTGTCAAATAAAGAAACCATTTTTTAATCATCTAGGAAATCCACTCACCCGCTTGTTCAACTATAAATATTCCATATTCTATTTGTTGCTTCATCAAAAACGGGTGCATGTGGTTGAGGAATATTGCTAGGTGTTGCTGTCGATCTCTGAAATGAAGAAACAAACTTCATCACAATCCTGAACTCTAAACATAAACGGGACGACATATTTTTTAAAACAAGAGGAATGTTCTCAATTCAGTTACATATTTATGAATTTGGTAAAACGTATCTTATAAATATGTGACTAAAGTGATTGAACCTTTATTACGAGTATCATACCAAAAAATCTTACATACTTTCATTGAAGTATTATTATTTATTACTAGCGTATAGAACAGACATCGCGAACACAATGTATGTTCCAATGAAATGGCGCCAAGTGGCTTCAATTTCCAATGGATTCGTTTGATTTTGAAAGAAGAACGGGGGCTCAATTTTGAAAATAGAACCTCCCGGCGGGACACACATTTTGTTCGAGATATCTGTTCTATGACATTATACTTCAATGGATACTTTCGAGAACGGTTGATAAAAATTATGAGATTGTTTATAAGTATTGTACAAAGTTCAGATGTCGCAACCTCGCACCTTTTTGTAGCTCCAATTTATAGGTCTGCTGCTTCGATAAACGGTCCCTTTGCAAATTACCGCTAAACTGCTGATTTTCACTTACATAATCTTGGGCGCAATTTATTGTGCTTCCGCAAACATAAATCCTTACCCTCGTACTATGGAAAGTGGGGTAAAGAGGCAAATGTTCCGAAGGTGAGAGCTAAACCACAATTGCTCGAACATTATCGGCGATTCCTTATTGGAGATTAACCATACATATTTTATACTGAAACCGTAATACTCGTGAAAAATTCAACGGGATTCGGAAACAGGATAAAGAAATATGATGCTTCTTAGTCCTGAGGGAGGATTAATCTTTAATCGTTCTCTATTAGCGTTTTAGTAGTAGTAGCCATGTTGAGGATGTAGGAATCTGATGGGGATGTATTAGTTGCCAGGAGGAGCCTTTAAGGCATGAAGGAAAGATAAGTACTGCAACTTTACTGTTTCTAGTTCTAGATAGCAGCACCCCGGTTGAGTTAAATGAAGTAGTAACCTTAACTGTCAAGAAAGTAGTCCTCACGTTGTCCTTTAGTTCCCCACCAGGACATTTAGAACATCTCTACGTTTGAAGAGGCTCTTATAAGACGGATAAAAAAGCTAAGAATAAATTACGTAAGCGATATCCCAGAGTTTGCACTGCCTCACATATTGCCCATAGGCATGAAATATTACGGTCTTCGAGAGGAATTCTATTCTGAACGTTAAATATTAACTCGACCGTAGATGTATGATCAGGTCTATCGATTGCAGATCGCTGGGCACTGCATTACTTATTTTACCCTTAACTAATACATGATACGGGTATTTTTATCACCAAGCAGTTTTTTCATCAGATTATATTGAAGACATAAAAATGGAAAAGTAAAGCAAAGCTCTCAAAATTAAGTTATTACAGAAAAAATTATTACACAGCTTCTGTGTTCTTTCCTTGACCGGCAACGCATCTGGACATCACTTACCATAAACGTGACTTATTTGCTAGTTCGTTACCATAAATGATCAAACTGAGGGTACTTACCTAAAAGGTACAATAATAGCTACTCTATGTCTTGCAGTACAGTTGGGCGGTGAATACAAACCGCCTTTTTGGACCTCTGGGTACTTTTTCTCCACCCAGTCAAGATCTAAATCAGTCTTATTTACTGGTATAGGACCTGCAATGATGGATTTATTATTAGTAAAAGTACCTGCTTGCTTGAATGTATTAGGTATTTTTTAGAACATTATAATTTAAAATATTTTCTTTATTGCTTAAGAAGATTAGTACAGTTCTGACACAACATAAAATTACAGTTACATAATGAATTTATTAATTAATTGATTAAAATTAGCTTTTATTAAAACTACCATTCGATTGAGCGGCATTCCAAGAGCTGGTAGCATTGGTGGGGACTAATCGTATGGTATAAATTATGCCCATGGGTGACCATTTACCATCAGGTGGTTCGTCCGCTCGTTCGTCAACAATTTACTGAAATTAAAAATATGCAAAATGTTACCTAAATCCGGGGGTTCCTTCTCACAAACTGGCAACACCGTTTGTTCAACAACAGTGTGCTTCAATTCCTCTTCCTCCGTGGTCACCAAATTCTTTATCCCCTCCATTATCTTCGTTATCAGTAATGGAGTACTCGTATCTTCGGAATTAGTAGGCCCAGTCATATTGAATGATAAAGTCTTATTACTAAGTTGAGGAACAGAACTATTTGTATTATTGGTATGGTTGATAGCTTTTGTTACGGGATTTTGCGCTACGGACGCCGAAATTGGTAATTTTTTGGCCCAGGTAGCGAACCTTTCGTTGGCTCTGAAACAAAAGTAGTTACGAATATTACTTGTGGCCCTTGTGGGTATACATAACTGGACTCGGGTCTTGTCTTATAGTATTAAGAGGTACTTTAGGATATAACCCTTATCCTCATTGTAAGGTTATAACTGGTGAAATGCTGCTTTATTTAAATGAACTTTTGCGCGAATTTGTGATTCTTATAGAGAACTATCAAGTAGGATTCCTCATGCGACGTTTTGTTTGTTGAAGATTATAAAACCAGTTTAATACGAGTAACTTAAAATCTGCAACGCTTCGGTTCACTATAAAATCGATTATATGGCTGTACGTACATTGTACAATATGAATGAAATAAAGTATGATAAACACTGAGGTTTTCAACCAATCGATCTAACTTTATAATTCCTAGTCAATTCAATTCAATTTCGACAAAACCATCACTAAAGCTCGCCAATTTTGGGCTTTTCTGAACTTTATTGCGAAATGAAACCGCTCGCCCATACGCTCTGGAGATACCTTAATTGCGTATTTCACAGCTGCATGGATCAAAGGGATCAGGGAGAATATTTTAGTGGGCATTGTGGCCTGCGCAGACGAGGGACAACCCTCGGCGTACTTTGTTTCCAAGAACCTAGAACTGTATGACTAATACTCTCGAAGGATTGAAATGATACCGTGTAGGAATAAATCTTTTTAGTCATTGACAAAACGGTAATTCTTTAGAAATGTTCACATTCCGCGTGCGTTGAGTCTCTGATAAGTTCTGTTTGTTTACGGGACTGTGCAGGCCATTAGTGAGTAGGTACGTGCGTAACAGTTTCCTTGGCTGTAGCGTAAAACTTAAGTGGAACGCACTTTAACTATACATTTCAAATTAAAAAAAAACCCGACAGTTTTATTCACCAATCACCATAGCTAAGAACTATCTCCATCACGTAAGCTTTCAAACAAGAAAGCCGCATCATAATCGGTCCATTTATTTAGGAGCTGCAATGCCACCGACATACAAACACAAAACTTATTAACACTTCTCTTTTTGCGTCGGGGGTGAATAACATATCGTTTCCAACAAAGTAATACAAACCTGCTCTGCTGCTGCTTGAAGCGCTCACAGCCCGGCGGCTTGCGTCGATCCTAAGCGATCGACAAAGTCAAGCAACAGCGGGCGCGGTCGGTAGTTGGATGGGTGACCGCTAGTGACAAAAATTTCTTGAGCGCTTCCGTGCTTCGGAGGGCACGTAAAGCCGTCGGTCCCGGTTGTTATCGTAAGATAACAGTCGTTAAGCCATGTCGGAGGCCCTCGGGCGGCATGAAAACTTCCGACACTCGGGTTGGCCACTAACCCCTCCACCAATCCGCACTGCAGCAGCGTGGTGGAGTATGCTCTAGGCCTCCTCAAGAGGAGAGACCTGTGCTCAGTAGTGGGCTGTTAATGGGTTGAAGCCAATACAAACCTGCTGACAGTCGGCTGCGAGGCGTTATAAAGCGGGGTGTAGAGGTAGGTGCGCAGCGGGGACGCGTCCAGGATGGAGCCGAACAGGTACTCGACGGCGGCCAGCGCCAGCACCAGCAGCAGCAGCAGGCGCAGCGCCCGCGCCGCCCGCCCGCCGCTCGGGACTGCGGCCATCAACGCATGCGATGCGCGCGCGCATGCACCGACTGGAAACGATCAGATATTTATTATCAGATCAGATATTATTTGATCTGATATCTTACACTAGGATTCCCTGTGTCGTGGGTGCAATGCCGTGTGGGTGCAACGAAAAAACAAAAGTCGAGAACGCACACACCCAAAGCGAGAACAGAAATTCAAACTCTTCATTCAAATTTCCGTCTCGCTAGGAATCGACCGTTTATAAGTAAATTTGATTTATTGTTAACCGTTACCGTTTATTAATTGAACTATAAAAGTGACGACATAAGAATTGTATAAAAGTGCTACAAAACTGTATGATATAAACGTTAATGTGGACAAAATTGGTATTTCCTTGCGAGGAAATAGCAATTAAATTCTACTTATCGTAGATCATAGTCTGATATAATCTTAATGCTTTCTCAATCATAATAACTGATACTCATCACTTAGAATACTTAGATAGTCTAGCTAAAGTGTAATATAATCGATGTCTGCACATGGAAGGTATTAGAGATAAAGTTAGGTATTCATTAACGTAATAAGAATAGTTTTTAATTCTTTATCTGTGCGTTTGTTCATTGTAATGTCAGAAATGGCTTAACCGTTTTGATTTTGGATACTTGATGTTGGATGTTTTCACTGATGTGATATTTTTTTTTAGTTTTGGGTAATATTTAGTGTTTTATTTCAATCGGTTATAAAAAATACAATTTAAAGAAGAAGCAACGAAGAAGCAATGAAAGTCTTTGAGGTAGTAGGTACCTATACCTACAATAAGTTTTTTTTTGTTAATAAAATATAATTAATACAAGAACAACATTGTTATTAAATTGTGTTTAAACTCAGGCCATTGTAAACAGATTAAATGTATTTACTAATTCTTAGTCACCAATCAAGATTTATAACTATAAGACAAAAGCGTAAATTGAGCACATGCATAAAATGAATCTAACGTTCCCGTAACCCGAAGGAATTCTCTCCAGAGCCAGAGTGCGCGTGATTTAAAAATTCGGGCCTTATAAAATATGTCACAGACGGTTGGAGAACAATGGGCCTCGTTGGCAATGGGAACGAGCAAGTTTACGAAAGGGAGCAAGATCTGTATTACAGCGGAACAATAAGAGGTACGGTGAAATACGGTATGCAGGGGAACTTGAGCGAATGCAACTGTATTGTACAATGTACAAGTTCTGGTATTTTAAGTTAATTTGGAAGTAAATTTTGCAATAAAAGTATTTGTAGCTGCAATGTTTAAGTTAAACTGATGGGTAATGTTACTGGCAATGTTTTGATGGGTCTTTATGACACTGGCTTGTCAATGTGCGAGAAGACTACTGGAGATGTTGAAATATGTCAGATTGTATGTAAAGTGTCATTATCTAAAGGAAATTCGTTCATAAAACGTAGTGATTAAGTACTCTGTGGTTCATACCTCAGATGAAAGAATAAAAGGTTCATACTCATAATAATTTTGTATTTTGTGGCGAATACAACATTCTTTCATCTGAGATACAACAGAGTATATAGCAGGATTGAGATTTTCAGAGAAAAAATGTACCTAATACTTTTCACCGAATAAATTTCGCGTTTGCGAGAAAAAGTTTAACTTCCACAAAAGTCTTCCGGCGCGGCGGGGTAAAAATAGAAAATAACGCATCCGGAATTCAGGATAGATATAGTGCTTGCGTGGCTCGAATGCCGACGATTTATTTTCGCATTCGCAATTTCGGATAGCAAACTCGGACATGAAGACCCTTTTATTTCCTTCATCTAAGGAAGACACTTGTTGCGAAAGAAGTTATACTTGATGATTAAACGAACTTACCTGTAAGTGAAGTTCAATCCCAATTATTCGAGAGCTTCGTTCGAAGATATTAGCATAGCAATACTTGTAGTAGCCACGTACCGCCCGCCATTTCGCACTGAATTTTAGAGGTAGATAAAAAATAAAACATGAAATTATCAATTTTTGTAGGGTAGATTTGTAAAACCTCACTTAGCTGGGGCGCTCTCCTCCTCGGTTCGTCATTCAGTTCAGAGATTTGCTGAGCTGTTTCATGTTTCACGACTAGGGGTGTAGTGTATATGACATTTACACTAGGGAGGGGGGGATGCTAATATCTTCGAACGAAGCTCTCGAATAATTGGGATTGAACTTCACTTACAGGTAAGTTCGTTTAATCATCAATTATTCTTCGAGTTTCGTTCTCGATATTAGCATAGCAATACTTGTAGACGTTTAGAGAAGGTAGTCGTGAAACTAATGATGTTTATTAGCTTATCATTATTTTTAATTGTAATAATGATAGCAATATTTTACTCTTTAATTTCAATCTATTGAACAATATATTGGTGACAACAGTATATACTTATGTAATACCGTATATATAACACACTCGGTAATTATGCTACTGATAAGTAGTTAACTGTATTTGCTATGAACATGACGAGTGTAATGTTAACCGAATAAAGTGGAATATCCACTGAATTCTGCAATTTTTATGTAAAATATTCATTAAAATATTTAAGGATAATAAGTAAATTACTTAAATGAGGTAAATATAGATTTGGCAATATTATCGATAATATATATGGTATCCTTTCTATGTAACCCTTGCCAGTACTAAGAGAGTAAGTAATTTGATGATAATAAAATTGTGTTGACTGAAATTTGTTCTTTCCCGAAAGATCCATTTTTTTTTGTAGCTTTTGGTCACACTACTACAGCGAGTGTAGCAACGAAAGCAGCAACTATGTCGCCAACCACAAGTAATTCCAAACCTGTAAGTAGGAATAAAAATTATCTATAAAAACACTGTTTTAATTAAAACATTATCTATCTATATATGTATATAAATAAAACATAAAACGTTTATACGGATGTTTTCTATAGACTGTGAAACCATCCAACCGATATGCCTTAAAATGGTTTCATTTGAAAAGCAATAATCCGAAAGTGGTTTGAGGCCACTAAAATCCATCCATTGATAAAGTAGATTTTCCATTTTTCCCATACAACAATTTGAACAGATTGTTAACACAAAAAACACTGATCTATAATTGTTATCAGAGATTTTGTAAGTGTAGTGGAACACACAGAGCATCCACCAGTCCTGTATAAAAAACGAAATCAATGTATTGACTTCTTTTAGAGTTCGGCCGAAAATCACATGAAATATATGTGCTGTAAAAAATACTAAATTGAATAAAATTGGATATTATTATGTTCTAAATTAATTAGTATTTAAGTAGAAGGCCGCAATGAAAATATTTTCTATAGAAAAATATATAAAATATAATCCTTATTTGTCTAGACTGATTTGACCAATTAGCAAGGACCTGGGTGAACTGCGGTAACCTTATGATCTGTAGAATTAAAACTTGTGTGAAACAATAAGGGAAATTCGATTACAAAGTATTGTAAGGATAAAATTGTTTTCGTGGCGAATTGACGATACGCAAACTACTGTTTTCCATCACATATGCAGTAATATGCGTAAGCAGTTGGGATGTTTTTATAAGTGAAACAATATCCGGACTTCAATCCGGTAACGATAGTGTGATTAGTTAAGTATATAATACCCAAAATAAAATTACTCAATGTTAAAAAAATTATGGGTGGAGGCCATTAAGAAACAATCTCATTGTTAAGTTTATAGGATGACAGATATACATATAGGCGGACCGCAGTCGTAAGACTTTAATATAATAAAATCAAACCACAATACCCTAAGTGTACCTCCGTCCTAGAACTGACACCTGCAACATTAAAAACAAGTAAGTAAAAAATAAGTACATTGAGAGTACGTACTCGTATATTGTAATCCACGAGAACTACTGGCGACAAACTGCTTCGCAGTTTGACACACGTGTAAAGCATGCAATTGTACTTGTTTGTTGAAATAAATAAATAATAAATACATTATTGTTTGTCTTATTTTACAACATCACTTGATGGCAAAGTTTGCCGCTCATTTGTTGAGTATAATGTTGTCATAGTGATAATGTCTGGTTACTTTGGAGGCGGAACCCCGTTGTTGAGGCATGCACATAAGGAGCATATCATTGTATAATTATACAATCTACGGTATACATGTATGTTTTGCATGTATAGAAAATGTTTGTATCTCTAGCCTAGTATGCAAAAATGAATCAATCGTCCGCTAGCACGGAAATATTCAAAAATACGCAATAATCAAAATTTTTACTTTTAATGAAGCAACAAATAAATTAACTAATACATTAAGCAATGGTTAATACAATTAATCGTACATATACAGGGGGTATACAGTAGTATACCTGCTATTTGTAATTGCATTATCATTGACCGGCAGGCCAACCGGAAAATAATTCACTCAAGTTTGTTTATTATTATTAAGAAGAAAAAAGACAACTGTTCCGTACGCCTCAGTAAGTTAAAAACCCGTTGAAAATATTAGCTATAGGTACTAAGCCAAACGGTATGTACCTACGGTGTACAAACAGGATGTAGCTTAGTATTCTCTTCAATTCGGCTGAAACTGAACAACTGATCACATCAATTTATAAGAGTTTATAAAAACTTGAATTAAGTTGTCCTCAGATATTCAAATATAATTTGAAATTCGGAATTAGTACTCATAATTTCATATGCCCATATAGGTATCAATTTGTACACATACATTTATTAGTTTACTTTCAGTCTAATTAAATCCATACTACATTATATTTCAATGTCTGAATCGTTATTGTCTTTTTTATTGAAACATGTGCGATGTTATTGTACTTATAATTAGGTACATTTATGTCAATTGCTCCACGATGACATAAGAATGGTATGTTCCCGAATTTATCAATAAGAGAATCTTTCGTGAATCAACAATAGATTTGATAGATAAAATCTCTTAGTTTTATTATTATTATATATCCATTTAGAACTTACGTCTACGGCTGACAGTTTTAAGCGGTTTTTAGGCTGGCTTTGTGTGAGAGTCACATGCATCATTAGACCAGCAGGTCGAACAATTTTTACGCCCCTTACTGCGGTTGTCGGAAACATTACTGAAAAGTTACTGTTGCTTAAGGGCCTGATGACAGGCTTAGCTGGTTATTGAATCGCAGACTTTATGATCAAAGAGGAATTTAATTCACAAGCCACGAAAAAAAACGGCGTCACCAACGCGTTGTCAACAGAATAGAGAGCTACTGTTGTTAAGGTATCACCGTCGGTATTCAGTACCACCGTAACAGTGGTGCGGTTAGCAAAAAACTTTTAAAAGTTGATATTATAATAATTGTTATAACAACTTCACACTACTTCGCCGTCGGCGATAACACTCCGGTGAACTTCAAAGTTCTAGATCGATGAAAGTAGTGCAATTGTCACCCCGATAAGCGCGTCGACGAAGGTTTTTGGCAGTACTAAGATGCAATTTGCAGTTGGCGAGAGAATCCCCTTGGTTGGTGTAAATTGTAAATGGTGTTGGGTTTAAATGAACCTGTAACATTTACATTTATTGTGAAATAAATAAGTAAATAAATAATATACAGCTATTGCTCGTTGAATAGAAATCCTTCGCAGTTTCATGCGAATAATTAAGTACTTGTTTCAGTTCACCGTATGTTTTCCAGCGTGACGTGAGTTCCTTCAGAAATATATATGTAAGTATATTTTTTTTTTTTGTTTGAGTAAACAGTTACCCCAAAGGTAGATCCAGTTATCAAGTACTTTGTTCAACGAATAGCGTACAGTATTAGTTCCGTATGGAATATACGCTAATCAGCTGCATAATGCGGTGAAGATTTTTTCTGGAACACATGTGCAATGTCGTGGAAATACCCCACAAATAGATCCGAATTGCGAGTACTTCTTGTTGCAGTTGTCTGCGTCACACGGTGAGGATTCTTCATGGAATACATGTACAGTGCAGAGGAAATACCCCACAAGTAGATCCGAATTGCGAGTACTTCTTGTTAAAGTTATCTGCGTAACACGGTGAGGTTTCTTCATGGAATACATGTACAATGCAGAGAAAATACCCCACAAGTTGATCCGAAATGCGAGTACTTCTTGTTGCAGTTGTCTGCGTAACACAGTGAGGATTCTTCATGGAATACATGTACAATGCAGAGGAAATACCCCACAAGTAGATCCGAATTGCGAGTACTTCTTGTTGTAGTTGTCTGCGTGACACTGTGAGGATTCTTCATGGAATACATGTACAATGCAGAGGAAATACCCCACAAGTTGATCCAAATTGCGAGTACTTCTTGTTGCAGTTGTCTGCGTAACACGGTGAGGATTCTTCATGGAATACATGTACAAAGCAGAGGAAATACCCCACAAGTAGATCCGAATTGCGAGTACTTCTTGTTGCAGTTGTCTGCGTAACACTGTGAGAGTTCTTCATGGAATACATGTACAATGCAGAGGAAATACCCCACAAGTAGATCCGAATTGCGAGTACTTCTTGTTGCAGTTGTCTGCGTAACACTAATTCGAATGTAATGCGAGCAGTGAACCCACAGGAGTCCCCAAAGGACAATCCGTATATGTTTTGTATTTATATACTATTTCGATATAAATTCATTACGGAATACTAGTACTAGTACATACTAGCGATGGAAGAACCCTATAGGTAATTATTGTTAGAAGGTACTTTTTTATTTTTCTTTCCTTCTAAATAAGAAGGGCTTCAAAAGAAAACCCGATTAGGTTTTGTATTTGTACACTACTGCAATATAAATCCCTTATGGAATACATATACTAGCTATTAACAGGTACTTTTTTATTTGGAATCCTTCAAAGGATAATCCGATTGTTTGTATTTATATTGTTGCAATATAAATTGATAACTTCCTTACGGAATACATTTACTAGCGACGGAAGAACCCCACAGGTAATTCCGGTTAGCAGGTATTTATTTGGAAGCCTCCCAAGGACAATCCAGTTATATATGGTATTTAAATAATATTGTAATATATTTTTCATACGAAAAAACACGTGCTAGTAATGGAGAAAAAAAGAGGAATCCTTGAAGGTATCCATATAAAAACCATATATTCACTGATATATAACAGATATTCTGTTTCTGCTTCGTAATTGCGTGTAAATTCCTTGCGAATTACATTTGTAAGCAATTTTTAACCGACTACTAAAGTAGGGTTATTTATGATTTTAAGTTACTTGCTGTATTCTTTAAATACTGGAATCCACCTACCTGCTTATTACAAGCGTTGATGAATCGCTATCCAATCCAATCCAACGATTTCCTGTACGGATCCAACAATACACACTGCAGATCACTTTTACTTTGGTAAATTTTTCGTTCTAAACTTTTTATTCTTTTACACAAGTAATTGATTTCTTCCTGACTATTAAACTATATTTTAAGCATTTCACTTTTAACTTCAATTTTGCGCCCGTGCGAAACAGCGAAGCACTGAAACGTGAATGGCGAACCGAGGAGGAGAGCGCCCCAGCTAAGTGAGGTTTTACAAATCTACCCTACAAAAATTGATAATTTCATGTTTTATTTTTTATCTACCTCTAAAATTCAGTGCGAAATGGCGGGCGGTACGTGGCTACTACAAGTATTGCTATGCTAATATCGAGAACGAAACTCGAAGAATAATTACCGGAACACCAGGACAGGTTTGTGAGACTACGTAATGAACAATGTCCTTTGAAGATTTTGTGAGATTCTGTGATTTATGAGTATAATTTTTAGCCTCGATTTCGCTCGCGTTAACTTGGGGTAGAAATTCCCAGATCCAGAAGAATATTTTGAACTTCTCTCAAAGGTGTTCAGATCGATTAACAACTAACCCGATTGGTTAAGCGATGAAGGCAATAAACTGCTATAGAATACTACTAGGTACTATTAATTGCACTGATTACATAGTTGTATTATTTAATTCGTTGATTACATTACTATTTTGTACCTAAGTTCAGTATGAAGGTTTTCTGAAACGAAGCGAATCAAGCGAAGGCGGTAACTAGTATGGAATAATCGTATTAGATGTTACATTTATAATATATTTGTGAAACGAAATGTCCTTCATATTGAACATATCACGTCATTTCGTTAAATGATTGTTAAAATATTGTATGAAGAGTATGAGCCATCAACGGCTGATGGGCTGTATTTCCGCAATGTAATGGTGTTATGATAGCAAAAATTATATATACATATAAGTGGACATAAATTAGGTACAAAATGCGAAAATAACGACTAGAGAATCATACTTTTAAAACACCCGTGATACATTGTAGGTACCTACCTATATCGGAATTTTTGATGGATTGGATTTAGGTACTAATCGTAGGTACAAACCTGTATTAAGGAATCTCAATGCCTTATTTATTAAGAGCATTTATTTAATTTGCTTACGTCCCCACTCAGAGTCACTAACGGTTATTTAAATCGTTGCTTAGTACAGAATTTGTATGGTGATTCTGACTGATTCTTTACTAAGGAGCGATTTAAGTAACCGTTAGTGCGGTACCTCACCGGGACGCCAAGGCGACGTCGCCGGCCACGTATTCAATCAGTTTATATTGAAATGTATGGCGGCCTCCTCACTTGGCGACGGTGTGGCAACGTAGGCAGTAGCCACAATTCAATACAATCTGGATACGTGGCCGGCGACGTCGCCTTGGCGTCCCGGTGAGGTACCGCACTTAGTGACTCTGAGTTGGGGCGTTAGTTTAGTATGCATGGGTCATATTATATCTTGCAAGCTGAACAACTACTTATTTTATCCCATGGAATTTAAATTTTGCATATTGCTTTAGTTCCGATATAAATGCATTTTTAATTTTTTATGATAATGGTGACCCGATACTATGCTCAAGGTTGCCTCCAGATGAGGGTACTCTTTGACGGAAAACATTTCAAAAGCGTGATTTTAAAATACTTTTATCATTGACCCATACTCAGCCCCCAATTTTTTTCAGGGAACAGAACAGGTAGGTACAGGTAAGCATACCTTTAATAAACTGTTCACTAACGCCCCAAGTCAGCGTCACTAACGGTTACTTTAATCGTTCCTTAGTAAAGAACAAAAAGAATCACTATACAAATTCTGTACTAAAGAGCGATTTAAGTAACCGTTAGTGACTGTGAGTTGGGGCGTTAAGGAATGTAAGTCCAAACCAAAATTAATTAATAAAAAAAAATATCGGTACTAATGCTTAATATTTCAGATTTTGTGTGAAAATAACCTTCTACAAGGCTTGTACCCCGCGCAAATCCTGAGTCATATAATATTTAAATCCAACGGTTCAATTTAGCGTAATGTTCGCACGTAGTGCCAATACTTTAATATTTAGAAAGGCTTCTTTAAAATCCTTTTAAATTTTGATTTCGGGAGGATGAATATTTTAACATTATTATTATTATTGCACTATCTTTGTATTATGTATTTTTTTATCTGATATAGAAGTGATTTGACAACGCGATGGTAGCAATTCGTAGAATTAGGACAGAGGTGGGAAACCTCATGTGTTTTGTTGGCTGTAATCAGTAGCCTTCGAATTAAGTTGCTTGTAGCTTGTAGCTAATTGCTTATTGGCCAATAAGCAGTTTTGAGGATCCTTGTAGCACCATGGTTACCATGTCGGATCGCCGTGCCAAGGGTCCTGGGTTGAAAAATATTCTCGAATTTAGGTATTTCTTTTTTGCGTTGTAGCACACACCGGGTGGATACTAGTCATTACATAAATGGTTAAAAAACATAGGTAATACTGACCTTAGTTCGAGAAGTGTACAAGGACGGAGCTCGGTGAAATTGACCCATGGTCCTCACAGCCAGTAAACTAGTCCAACGTTCCGGGCTGCCATCTTTATCGATCTAGAAAAAAGAAAATCAATTATTGTCATTGAAGTACATATAATGTACAAACGTACTAGAAGAGACATCGAGAACAAAATCAATCAGTCAAATCAAAAACTGTAAAGTTTGTAGCTCATGAGCTACAACATGGCTACAACTTATTGAGCGACCATCGAGTTCGCGGAGTCAGTTCTATATGCTAATGATTATTTTGTATATTTTTTATTTTTTCTACAATTTCGCGCCACTGACAATAATGACAGGTACAACTCAATAAGAATACCACAGACACTCTAATGTCATGTAAAGATTGTCTTTACATTTATATTTTACCTGTGATTTTACATCGATAATTTTTTATGCATTTAAATGCGTTACTATTTAAGTAGTAAAACAGTGGATTAAGTTGCTTATACAGGATTACAAAGAGATTTAATACTGGTTGCGAAAATTTTCGCTATGAATGCCAAGATAATTTTATCAACGTCAAATCCTTTTCCGGCTTACTCCCTCAGGGGAGCGCCGGGCAAAATTAGCAACCTTTGTGGAGGAGCTTGGGGAGGTAAGTGTGGTATCGCGGCTTAATTTTGACATAGCAGGCCAGCTTACTTTAATCCGACAGTTGGGAAAAGTTCCCTGCATTCATTAAGGAGTCAATATGACAGGTTGTACGTAAACATGTCTATAGAAAGACATAAATTAAAATGGAATACACCAAGTTAGTGACCAACACAGTAATATAACAACAAAGTGAATTTACAGTGAAGTAAAGTCACAGAATAAAGATCAAGCACTATTCCATACAGAAGTTTTACTTTGTATATAGGTGCACTGATATGCGAATATTTTTTTCTTTTTAGATAAGTAGATACGTTTTTTTTATAAAAGTAATTTATAATTAAAGCCCCTTTTTGTAGTTTAGGATCCCTCCCACCCCTTGTCACACTACATCGAACCCCCTCTCCCCCTAACGTATGACGTAATTTATGGATGGCCCTGTAGGTAGATTTATGATTTTTTCGAAAAGATTGCTGTTGCCCTTGCGGCCTTTACATTTTCACGCGGACAGACAAATTTTAAGTTAATGAGGTTAGTGTTTAATTTAAGTAATTAATCAATCATATAAGCTAACGCCCCAACTTAGAGTCACTAACGGTTACTTAAATCGCTCCTTAGTACATAATTTGTATGATGATTCTTTACTAAGGAGCGATTAATATAACTATTAGAGACTCTGAGTTGGGGCGTAAGGCTGTTAAAACTTAAAAAAACATCATTTCAATATTCCTAAATAGTAATGTTATAACAACTTACAACCATAGACTTAAATATATTTAAGTCTATAAATAAGTATACATATATTTAAGTCTATGCTTACAACCCAACACGAATGTAGGAAAAATCGTAATCCATAAGCAGAGCTTGGCATCATACCAAACTGCAGAAACTTCAGCCAGTAATAAGGCGAGGGAACTTTAAATGAATCCGGAACATTGGATTTTCGTAAAGCATTTTTAATTCGTGTCAAAGTTTAAAACCGTAAGTTCTTTAATTAATTTCATTTCGCTTTATACATTTCGTAGTGTTTATGGATTAATTAATTTGGTTTTTATATGCGAATGAAATGGGAGAAGCAAAATGTAAACTTTTTTCTCTGCAAACTCTTATTATTTGCCTTGTTATTCTTCAATATTCAGTTTAATATGCTTTGATTCATCAATTATAACGCTGGGCTCCGATCTCTCTAAATGTAAAGGGTAGGCCATAACATTTACAAGTGCGTACAGGATTCAAATCCTGATCATCACGATACTTTGTTATTGATTAATTGTATTATTTTAACATCATAAATAGTCGCATGTAATTAACGACGTTGCGATTTCTATCATTAATATAAACAAATAAAAAAATTGCAATTGACCTTCAAAGAACTCTTCTTTGATTGATGTTTAAAATTAACCTTAAATCCAGCGATAGTAATTTAATCTTTTTTATTTCCGTTACTAACAGCTTTCTATAAATGTATTAAAACCCCTGTATATTTCTGAAACTGAAAAGGTCAGGCCGGGTTTATCTTGTTTGACTTACGAATAAGTATTTGCAGCGCGCAAACACCCATGTTTAGAAATGTTAAACGTAAAAGGTTATAATTTTGTTTAAGGCACTTGTAACACGGCGATTACTGAACGAAGCTATTCCTGAGACTTCTAGAGACGGAGTTAGAAAAAAAAGTAAAACTTTAACCTTCTTAAGTACACGACATCAACAACAAACTTTTTTTGCTCACCGTAATTCTTTGCTTTTCTTACACTTTATTTAAAGGTACGCCGTACGACGATCTAGTACGAACGCATTGATGCCTCTTCCATTGTCTCTCTTCAGTTTTAATAATTAACTTTTCTAAAAAAAATGTCCATTAAATAATTAATGTAACTAATCTTATTTTTAGCATCTCCAGATACAGCGATATATTGATATCTCTTAGGGGTCTCCACACACCCTTTAACGCAGAATCGGTTTGCCGATTACAAAAAGTATTATGTTTATCGATGCTGATATTGCTCTACGCGTCCTCACCGTTATGTATACAAAGTAACTAATCTATATATATTATAAAACAGTAACTCGATAATGTCTGTACATTGAAGATGTTTAAGAAAATTTGATATCAGGGGACTCAATAGGAGCAATAGATTGCAAATCTGTCATTTTTAAAAATCTTGTCTGTCTGTATGTTTGACACCGCATCACACCAAAACTACTGGATGAAATTGAATGCGGTTTAGATTTTAAGTTAGACCACCAGCAATACAAAAGTTTGCTGGTGGTCTAACTTAAAATCTGGTGTACGTTTTATTGTGATACGTTGCTTATAAACCGAAATATCAACAAATAGGACTTTTTGATACGTCACATAACAGCAAGAAATTGTGAAACTACCCGATAGAGGGATAAAAGAGACTGTTTAGTATCGGAAATATTCGTTATTTCTTAAAAATAATCAATGTGTACATATTTTTTTTTAATTTATGTTTTTGCAGTGAATTAGTTCTGCTAATCAACAACAGATGTCAGTTTAGGTAACTGAGTAGGGCTATTATACCGTGAATAAATCTTTTATTGAAATTAATGTGTACCTATAGATATTTAAAATAAATAAACACTTACACACTCAGGGTCGTCAAGCATTAACTTATAGAATATAAAAAAAACCATTCGGGTTTTAAGTAAATTAGTTTCCCTGCTCAATTAATCACACATAACTAAGTTAGATTTTGCTATCGGATTTTGCTATCGGAATAATATAGATTGACTGTATGATGGTGTGGATCAGACTTAGCGATAATATTATGACACAATTTAGTAAATTTACCAAATAATGTTTTTTTTTGTAAATAAAAAAAATCTTAAAGTTTTATAATTTAGATTTTCTTATTGTTATGTAGAAATAGGCTCATAGGAGATAATAATAAAAATACAAATCCTTTACGTATTTAATAATCAAAATGAGTAAGAAATTAAAATATTTGCGAATAATCATCTACTGCTGTCACCTACTGACCCATGAGTACCAAGCCGGCATAGGCAAAATTTATGACCGGACGTAAGTGCAATACATATAACTAAAATACTTTTCAATTTGCGAA
Organism: Thymelicus acteon; assembly: GCA_951805285.1. Classification (NCBI taxonomy): domain Eukaryota; kingdom Metazoa; phylum Arthropoda; class Insecta; order Lepidoptera; family Hesperiidae; genus Thymelicus; species Thymelicus acteon. Next base: position 4,929,171 of record OX638227.1, on the reverse strand, counting down.
TAGCCACGTAAGAGCAGACGAAGCACCTGATTGTAAATGGTCACCGTTTTCCATGGACGACTGAGTGCGTCGTCCGTGATCAGTAAAGGCATCATACATGCGTTGTCATTCAAGAAAGAAAAGAAAAGAAAGAAAAAATAATAAATTATGAAGATGATTGAATTTCTATTCTATCAAGTTTAGAGACAGTGTTTATGATCTAGCAACGCTTTTAATTAAGATATATCGAGCTTTATAAATAGTAGTAAAAATAAACTAATAACACGCTGTCTAATCCACAAATTTCGAAGTAGTTAAAAACAATAACTTTCTTTTGAAACGTTTTCCAGGTAATATAATATATACTCCTGGCATTTGGACCAGGTTCATGGGCGAAAAGCTCGGCCTTACGTAGTTGGAAGTTACACTTAAAAACCCCAGAGTTATTCAGGAATAAATTCAGGGGAATAGAGTCTTCCGGTTGAGAGTCAGGCCCTGCTATTGCGTAGGGGATCCTTTCATTACCATAAATCTAGCTGGTGTCGCGGTTGCGAAACCCCCCAGATGATAGGGGGCCTCTTCTGACTTCTGAATTCCTACAGAAGCGTTTAACTCTCACGCAGTCAAGTGTGAAGGGGCGAGACGTCCCTGAGCGACTCACGTGGCCGCGTTTTGCCATTCTGTACAAGGCCAGAACGCAAGGGTCAAAACTAGCCACGTATAGATTGGAAATAACTTTTTTACTAAGTTCTTCTAATCCATACAAGAGCAGTACGCAAATACTCGCGTATACTTCGTAGTAACGTAGAAGTATATTTTGTTCCATAATGTACAGCGCCATTACGCATACGGACTAAACCTGTGTGTATCCGAACCCCCGTGACAGGGGGAGTGGGGGGCGGAGCCTAAGGGGGAAGGGGGAGCGAAGCTTCTTACAGGGGGGCTCGGGGGGCGAAGCCCCCCGCAATAAAAAAAGATACAGGAACCCAAAACGAAATGGGTTAGGTTAGGTTAGGTTCGTATCTTTTTACGCGGAAATAGGGATCCCGCGTAGCGGGGTTCCGTCGACATTTATGACGAAGTGTAGTATAGTTGGGAACGAAGACGCAAGCATCTACGATACAAACTATACACGATCAGTACGCAAAATTCGTGTATGCATTGTAATAACAGATTTAAAAACAGCATTACAATATATACGTGAACAGTTTCCTATGGCTGCATTCTGGCGTTGTATATAATGAAAAGACGCCACGTGGCCCGTGGTCGGCGCGATGAAACTTTGAACGAAAAACCTAATAACATGGTACATCTCAGGTAATAACTGAACGTTTTTAAAAATATTTATTGTTGGTAACGTTGTCATTGCATAACCAGTATAACGTTAACCAATTCAGGATCTGATGGTGTACGAATATATAAAACCCACTAATATTTCTTAAATTTATATTTAGATTTTTTTAGGTACTTTGGCTCCCAGTTATTTCATATCCCGCATTAAAAAATAGGGTGCATGTTCGTCGGGATCGGGTTGTTCGAGTTCGAGGCTCGGGGGGATCTACTGCTTTAGGAAAATGGGTATAATAATTTAGTATGGAAGTTGTGTTTACAGGTTATAATTATTATTTTGACTGCTTTTATGTATGTGCTACCTACTACATAGAATTTTTGAATATTTTTTAGGTTATTGTTCTTCAAAAGAAAAAACATAACGCTTATAGGATCCCTTTGTTGTCCGTCTGTCTGTCTTTCAACCCTATTATCTTAGTAATGCGCGGAGGCATAATTCCAAACAAACTTAAATAAGTTTAGGTTAATTGATTGGATAATAGTACATATTTGGTTAATTAATCGCTATGTCCATGTATGGGAACGAGTTTTCCAGCAGCAAAGTTAAGTTTGTTACTGAATGATTTAACATTACTATTATGTTCGGTGCTGTTGACTTTGCCTTCACCTGAGTTAATTCACCCAGGGGTCTTAAGTCTACTTTTAGTAGACTGACAGGTGATTCGGTTCTGTGAGTTTGGACAGAACCCTCGGTGCGCAACTCTAACTCGCATTTGGCCGGGATCTTTTTTGATTACTAATTCTCAAGTCCACGCAGACGAAGTCGCGGGTAGAAGCTAGTCTATATATATAAAAGAAAGTCGTGTTTGTTACACTATTTATAACTCAAGAACGGCTGAACCGATTTGGCTGAAAATTGGTGGGGAGTTAGCTTAGAATCAGGAGACGAACATAGGATACTTTTTATCCCGGAAAATAGACCTGTTCCTGTGGGATAAGGTAAATTTTTGTTATATGTAGTTGATAGATTAGTTATTTATACAGATATCAAATAAAGCTCGGGGATGGATATAGGATACTTTTTATCCCGGAAAATAGACCTGTTCCTGAGGGATAAGGTAAAGTATTGTTATGTGTAGTTAATAGATAGCTATTAGCGGGAACGGGAGCGGGAGCGGGAGCGGGAGCGTGAGAGGGAGAGGGAGAGGGAGAGGGAGAGGGAGAGGGAGGAGCACACAGAAACTGTAACGGCTAAGAACGGCTGTACCGATTTTACATTCTTAGGCGATACGAAGTTCGCCGGGTCAGCTAGTATATCATATTAAAACACTTATGGAACCTGCGAAATGGAAATATTCTTGACAAAATACAATTTGTCTCCCTACAATAGGTACAAGACCTGTACCTACTAATGTAATACCTACGCAATACTTATAATAACTACAAGACAATACTATTCCGTGACAATACTAGATTGATTGTTTGGCTAAGTCCGGCTTACATCGTTAAGTATGGGGAGACCCAAATCGTAGGAATCATTTCAAAGATTACAACAGTATAATGATAACCCTTTTATCTGTTGATCTGTTGATTGAGTGATTGTGATTTTAAACATGAAATTAAATAGTTATTAATACAATACGATAACAGAATACAGTAAGTGTTATAATCCAGTGAGAACACTTGACCAACACGTCACAGTGGTGTTAACATCGCATATTTTTAATATCCCTACATCTACATAAATAAATTTAAATGACATGATTTTCGAGAGGCGACAGTGACCATTTCCCATCAGGTGGTGTCATAACAAAAATCTCATAAATTCTCATATCGCATGCTCATGTACAAGGGGACAACGGTACTGTGGATGTACTAACTATAAAGTATGCGAGTTTTGATTTCAGTTACATATTTCCAAACTTATTTTAACCTACATTTTATATTCTATAATATTTTAAAGCTCCTCAAGGCAGGAAAATATAAATTGTACAATACTAATCAAAATTAAACGCCAATTAAGGGTTTTTGTCCCGTAGGGGCGGGAAGTGAAGTTTTGGCGTTTTATAGAAAATGTATACGATAGTGCATACGCAGCGGAATCCCGTACGGAACGTGGCACGCCGACGATGTTTTTCCCGTCCCGTACGGGAAAAACCCGTTACGTATTCATTGGGCTTAAGTCTTGTAACTTGCAAGCCTAATTAGATCTTTTACTTCCTCTCATCTTAAGGAGATGAAATTTTACATACAGCTGTAGCACAGTCACAATATTTGTTATTTAGTACCTAGTACCTACATTGACACTATAAAACAGTGTTTTTAATCGACTTCAAAAAGGAGGAGGTATTCAATTCGACTGCATTTTTTTATGTTTGTTACCTCAGAACTTTCGACTGGGTGAACCGATTCTGATGATTTTTGCTTGTCATGTGGTCCCACTTGCTAGACCTGACCAGTAAGTTTTTGAGTATTTTTTTCTTGGTAAAATTCAGATTACTAGTTTTAAAACTATCACCTAACTTGTTAAAAATTATTAACTTCTTCTTCTAACGAAATTGATGTTTCGTTTTATCAATAAATGTATAAATTACTGGCGGACGGAAAAAATCTCTCCGGGTAAAAGGGTTGGAGCATTTTCCAGGATGCGGGTCCCAATTGCTGCGGGAGCTTAAATCGTTAGGGCGAGTACACAATAGTTCAAATAGTAAAGGGGTTACATTTCCCTCAACTCAGACACTAATTATTACATAATGCGTCAGATAAATGTAAAGTTTAGACATGTCAAATTTTAATAAACTCTTAATTATCTGTTAAAATTTTACATGTATATTATTCACATTTATCCGACGCACTACATTGCTGTATCACTCAAGCCAATTTTGTTTTCTGGTTTATACAGCAATGTATAACGAATTATAAGGTCTGAATCGAGTCATTGATCATGTATTTTTTAATTGTACCGATTTATGCGACAATTTTCGAAATGATCTATTTATGTATATTGCAAAGTTACTACTACTAAAAGTTTTACATAACTCCTGTTATCACGCGGGTACAGACCGGTTATAATAAAAAAAATTGACTTCTATATGAATAACAAAGTCTGTCTACACTAAAATTTACAAAAAATAACCAATGTATGAAATCCACCCGTTCAGTTCTATACATGTGAATTCTATAAGTAATTCCTTTAAATATTCTATCACAAACTAAGTTGTCCCGTGCAGTGTGCACTGACCATAACATCAATTTCAGCAAACGTTGACCAAAGAGGAGTTGAAAAATTTCCCTGGTTTATTTAAAATAATGTATTTTGTGTCGTTCAGGCGCACGTGACTCGCTCGGCAATAAGACAGGCAGAGGCTCTTACAAAATTACTTTTTCTAAAAGCAATTTTAACAGACGGCACGACGCGCGACGCTACGTTTAATTTTTATTCGGGAAAATGACTCAAATTAGTACGTAAATGTTTTCAGTGGGGATGAATTCAAATGGCCGTTTTTGTTTTTTTTAATAAAGTATGTCCAACGCTTACTGCTAACTAATTAGTGGAGCACTTGAATGGATACAGCTTAGAATATTTAAGTAAATTAAATGAGACTAACTAATAAGACTAAACTCTAATGAAAGATGAAAGTTGAAAGTAGCTCTGTAGATCTGTCTTTTGCAACAGGATAGCCTCTAACTAAATGCATAAAATAGGGGCGGCGAGATCATTTCAAATATCATCGTTTATATCTAAAAGTGAAGTTACACGAGAAATTTTTAAGCAATTGACGGCTCTGTAGCCTAGTTGGTAGCGACCCTGCCTGCGAAGCGAGGGGTTCCGGGTTCGATACCCGGCCGGATCAGATATTTATGTGACAGATAAATATTTGTGCTCGGGTTATGGGTGTGACTGTTATGTGTGATACGTGTCGTCCATGTCACCCGCGACACAGGTAATAACCTACTGCGGGGGTATGAGTGTGTTAGCATTTATTTATTTATTTATAATTATTGCCCGGCGACAATCGCCAAACGTAATGGAGCAATTAGTGGAGCAATCTGGAGCAATTTATAAAAGTTATCTAGTACATATTACTTAGATTTGGTATCTCAAATGTATTGTTTGTATACCTATGTTTGCTGAGTTTGTCATATTATTCCTTCCACTTATATTCAATAAACCGGACCAATGAAAACCATATCAAAATGCATTTCACTTACATCTACAAGCATCTCATTAAATATTAAACAGTCACAACTCCAACTGACTCATGAATATTGGTTTCGTTAATTTAAATAATTATATTGAACAAAACAACGTATTATTGAATGTAACCCAACTAAAGAGATAAGAAAACAAACCCAAAAATTGCCCGTGTAGCCTGGCTATCTCAAACACAGAGGATAGAGTAGAATTACGGGGCTCTGCGGTGCGGTCTACAACAGCTATGTTCGAATATCTATTTATCAGACACTAGCGCCAATCATTACGGGTGGCATAACTCAGCAAACTTCACTCCGTCTACAACAGCCATTATCATATATCTATTTTTCACACACTAGCGCCATTCTGAAATGACCATTATTGGAACCTCTATTTTCAGCTGCACACTTTTTCAACTTCCCCTCATATGAGTTGGCCCTCCATATACCATTTTATGCTCCATGCTCAAACACACAAGCCAGCCGTCAAATGACTCGACGCGCGACTTTCTTCCTGGGAAGTAGACATACGCGTATATGGAAACTGCACAGCCACACTGTTCACATAGCCTGGCAGGAAATAATATATCTTCTTTAGACTAGGTAACCACAGCTTTTATTCTAGGGCTTTTTATTTTACAGAAACCTTAGAACCAAAAAAACACCGTGAACATGGTTTTCTAGCCGAATATAAACTTCTGATATGTGAATTACAAAATACTCGTGCAATGCAGTCAGCCATTTTGCTTTACAAAATGTTGGAATAAAAGCAAAATTCAGCGGCTGTATGTTGTGAGTACCTATGCAAAAAAATTGGACAGCTTTTAAACGCTAATTTAAAATAAATTCATATTTTTCTGCGATGCTATTTTCACGCTTTTGATTTTAAATTAAAAAGAGATTTGAATTAAAAAGAATCGCGTCGCCAATCTGACGGCTCTGAATTGATCATTGCTATAACTGCTTACTCGTTTAGTTTAATTTGATTTAATCATTTATTAGGCAATCAAACAGCGCTAAAGGTCACAGTTAATACTGTATGATACGTATATTATGGCTCAAAATGGATTACATACTGACGGCCCAACTCAGAGTCACTAACGGTTACTTTAATCGCTCCTTAATAAAGAATCGCCATACAAATTCTGTACTAAGGAGCGATTTAAGTAACCGTTAGTGACTCTGAGTTGGGGCGTTTATAACTTAGATATTAAAGTAAAGATTTAGGGACTACTTTATATGTATAAGAATGATGGTTTTACCATTTAAGTACGATAAGTGTGTGATTATAATAATATATGCGTTAACAATGTAACTTCTTATTAATTTGGTTTGTTTGATATAGTTTTTTTTATATCGTATAAATAATTATATTTTATAGTTGTTTAGAATTGTCGTCGGAATAAAAAATAAGTGAATAATAAACATTTTCATCATCACCGCAAACCACAAGTGCCACCGCTGGGTTCAGGCTTTCTCGGAAGCCCAAATCCACGCAGGCCAAGTGCGATTTGGGCTTTACCTACATTTTGAGAGCATTATGAAAAATTATTTCGCACATGGTCCTATGACGTTTTTCTTCACTGAAGCTTAATAATAATTTGTTTTCGTATTAGAAAAATAACATTAAAATACTAAAGATCTCTAGCTAGGCTATCACTGGTTAAGTTCTTTTCTTTTTATATTCTTCGCAACAGTCAATTACATAAATTGCAGCTCGCTTTCCACTACGAATTTTTGTAACTTAAAACGGGAAATTGGAAAAGATCTAACTTTTTTACATTAAATTCTGTAGGTCCAACTACTTGGTGGAATCATTTACTTTAGTCTCGAACATAAATTAAATTGGTATCGATCTATCGACTTAGTAAGAGTAGAGAATTTTTAAAGTCAGGTTTTTCCAACAGAGTCTAGTTTTTATATATTTTGCCTTTTATACATTAGAACTAAGATCCAAAATATTTGGTACAGAAATTATGCTAAAAATAAATAAATAATGATGGCCGTGAGCGTCGCTGCGACGGTAAATTTTTACCATCAAGAGACTCGTCTTCTCATTAATCAATTAATGACGTAAAAAGAGAAAGACAAAGGATTAGAACAATTGGTCAGTTCAGCCGGCCCGTTAATACAATACAAATAAGTACGTAATATAGCCATGTATGAAACCTTGTTCATCATCGCTCAATGCAAACACTGAAAGGGTTAATCAAACGGGTTGCAAGTTCGTAACATTGTGGGGGTAATGAATCGCGGTGGCGAGTGCGACTGACGGTTTAGGGCTCGCAACATTAATCAGCTCTGCTGAAAAATGTAACACATTACGGTAAACGATGAGTCTTATCGACGGCGGGCAGCGAGTGCGGTATTACCGCAATCGTTTAAGCTGGTCAAGTATTAAACCTCTGATTTAGAAAAGTGTCTCTGACACTTATTAGGTGTCTTATGTGCGGGAATCTCATGCTCGGTTTAATCACAGCTCAACAAGCAGTTACTTGTAGAAGTGTTAAGTAAATCTCAAATAGTATTTTTTCCTACTCACAACTACTTATGACTACTACTAATTATATCAAACTCTGGAATTAAGTATTATGTTGAACTTGTAATTGTCTTCTTTACTGCCGCAAGAATTTTTTATACATTATCAAAATAAATTCATCGTTCACAATGGGGCAAGTCACTAATTTTTCTCGAGGGAACAATTCGAAATAAGTCAAAAAATGTTGTTATTTGAAATACGTCCTTAATAAAGAAATCCCTTTATTTTAATTAGAGACCGACCGAAGGTTCGGTTTCGGTTTCGGTTTCGGCCAGTTTCGGCCAAAAAATCTAGTTTCGGTTTCGGTTTCGGTTTCGGAAAAATTTGGCCGAAACTTTCGGCCAAACCGAAACTCTGTGTTCGTGAATTTTCGTGCGTCGTTCGGTTAAGTTCGTGGCTAACCCGTGGGCGCTGACTTTTCAAGTGAAGTCATTGATTTAACATGTTTATTATATTTGTTCATTAATCTGAAGAGCGTCTGACAGGGCACAGGGTGCTTTGGCGCTTGATTTTAGTCGTTTTTTGCTCGATATTAATAACGGCAACAGGTAGAAAAAAGGATATAATATAGTGTCTAATGCTGTATAGATAATGATACGGAACTCATATCCAAGCATGGTATAAAAACTGTACCTGGAAGATATTTAAGTAAAACTTTTACTAGGGGTATTAATTAGACGTAATAGATTATATAAAAAGTAGTTTTCGTCTATTTATCTGTGCGTTTGTTCTGGCTACTCTCAGGAACGACATAACAGATTTACCTGCGGTTTTCACTCCCTTATAACTTACAATACATACGTATTGTAGTGAGCTTTGGTTAACATTTAGTGGTTGGTTTATTTCAAACGGTTTACAAATAAATAAATTATTTAATGTCAATTTCGCCCATACTTACATTTATTGAGTGAGGGCTTACAGAAAGGTTTACGGAAGCAAAGCGAGGGCATTCACTAGTAGTATTTTCGAAGTCTAAATCCCAAATCATCCATTACAATGAAACGGTAACTGATCGATATGTCTGTACACAAAAGTCAACGCAAAAGAGACCATAGCAATTATTTTTAGAATTTTCGTCTGTTTGTATTTTATGTGCGTTTGTTCAGGGTAATTTCAAAATCGGCTAAATCAATTTGCATGCGGTTTTCACTGACGTATTTTAGTAAAATGGGGCTAAGATTTAAATGATCTATTTAAATGATCTTAAATTAAAATTTAAAAAACCCCCGACAGATTGATATACACCAAACAGAGCTAATTACACACTCGATTAAGTCACCTTCATGCAAAAAATAACTAGATCAAAATCGGTTCCTCGGGTTGACTTTAGAAACCTGCGGCATCGGTATCTGGGTGATTTTTGCTTTAATCGATAGGCAGTGATGCCCCTAATCATAATCTAGTTGGTTTTTGTGAGGTAATGCGTCGTTTTTTAAAAATCTTAATTTTAATTTTTGAGGTTATTTCCAAAAAATACAACACGAATTATGATACTTATTTATAAAATTTATGTTATTAGGTATATTTTATTGTATTATATATTATAATTATAGTAATTAGGAGTTCATTGGAAAGATTGGTGGCCCGGGGAAGGTGGTCGAGCTAGATGAAATTTGGAAATAGGAAATACAAGAAAGGTTACATAATGTAATATATAAATTTTACTGTTTATGTCATACTCTATTAAATTTATTTATTACATTCTAGTTAAATTTTTGAAAATTGGTGACAGAACCGACTTAGTCAACCCCGACCCCACGTGGTACTAGTCTGCCCTACCCCTAGAGTGAATGTAAACCCCGGAGGCGCGGAGGGAGAGTTTAAGACAAATATTGAGCAGTTTTCACAGATTTAACTTCAAAATAAAAATAAAAAAAACTCAAAAACTATGCGGCAACCAGCCTCAGCCGCTTCGGCTCACATGGTGCCTGCAGTTTGTTACAGCGGGCGGGGGCTGCACTTCCCGCAGCGCCGGAGACGTTTGGAAGCCTGTTTGTGTATCAAAAACCCCTAAATTCTCCCTAAAATTGCTTAAACTGTAATTTTGTAATTATAATGATTTGTCATTTTTTTATAAAATTGGTGCGTTTTGTGTGTCTCCCCATACGGAGGTCGTAACTTTATTTCTTCCTCCACCACCTGACATTAATTTAGACTAGTTTAAGACAAATATTGAGCAGTTTTCACAGATTTAACTTCAAAATAAAAATAAAAAAAACTCAAAAACTATGTGTTTCCTCACTTAGCCCCTTTAAGGGGGGGGGTCCTTACCCCACCCCCTCCCCTCCCCCCTAACTGCACCCCCCTCCCGGTGCCGCAGGTTTCTAAAGAAATACCGGTTCCTCCGTTTGGGAGCTACGATGCCACAGACAGACATAAAGATACACACACACGTCAAACTTATAACACCCCTCTTTTTTCGTCAAGGGTTAAAAACAGCGTTCATCCATAGGTACCCACATTTTTTCGAATTTTGTCGTTTACGTTAAGATAAGTTTACCGAACTGAAGGCAGTTAATACACATAAAAATGTACCTACAAATAAAAATGTGAAAAAAAAACACGCAAGATTTCAGTACCTATACAGGGTGTCCCGTAAGTAGTGGGTCAACGTTAGGGGACAGATAGCTTGAAGGTTGACCTAAAAAATTTGGCTCCTTTAACCTACTTTTTTCTGTTGGGTCCACAAATGAGCAGCTCAAAAAATACCCTAATGGTGTAGCCATACGAGCGTATTTTTTGAGCTGTGCGTCGCGTAAAATAGCGTAAATCGTAAAATCGCGTAAAATACAAATTTCAAAGAATTGAATTAGAACTTTTGTATGAAACCAGCTCATTTCACGTGACTCACAGGCCTCACAGCACCAAAAATACGCTCGTTTGGCCTCACCCTAAGTTTCGGTTTCGGTTTCGGTTTCGGCCGAAACTGGACCTAAGGCCGAAGGTTCGGTTTCGGTTTCGGTTTCGGCTGAAAAACCAGTTTCGGTCGGACTCTAGATATCACCGTTATTTACGACAAAGCTGCTACAAAGGATGGTAGTAATACGAAGTAGAAGACATAACAAGGTCCCTGCCCGAGCTATAAGTGAAACAAGACGGGACCCATGTGAAATATCAAGCCATCAAGCCATCAAGCGCTCACAGATTATTAAATCTAAACTCACGAGTACAGTGACAATAGTGTTGAACTTTCGAAGGATATTCCTAACTTTATTGTAGATATACATATCTATATATACGGGGTTACCGGTTATTGATCATAATAAATAAATAATAAACGCTTACACACTCATACCCCCGCAGTAGGTTTTTACTTGTGTCGCGGGTGGCATGGACTACACATATAACATATCACAATAACACTCATGACCCGAGTACAAATATTTATCTGTCACATAAATATCTGCCCCGGCCGGGAATCGAACCCGGGACCCCTCGCTTCGCAGGCAGGGTTGCTACCAACTAGGCTACAAGGTCGTCAAATAATCACGTGATAGGTAGTTTTCAAATAATCTGCAAGACTTTTTTAAGATAACTAGATTTTTTTTGTCGAAGTAAATTACGAAAATTATATTAAACTTACATGTAACCAGGTGGCATCAACTGAGACAGTTATGCAAAATTAATTTTTTCAAATTCGTTTCTCGTTTTCGAACGCTCATCTGATTTATGTAACAAACTTTTCCATAATATTTCATGCCATGAACAATTGTTATTAGTTAGTAAGCTTAAATTATACTCTACACAGCTTGAGCCAATTAGGTTTACAAAACGAAACCTATTATTTAAAGAAATTCAAAATTCGTTTTTTATCGACATCAATATTTTAACACAATCAGAAATAGAATGCTTTGAATAATTTTCACTGAGTCCATTTTTTGAACGTAGAACGTATATAGAAATAAATATAGCCTGGTCACCCTATTCGAAGAGCCCATCCAAATTTCTCTGTTGCGAGTTGCCAGCTTGCATTAAGTGAACATTTTGCCGCATTATTGATTTTTATGTGAACGTTACTTCGCAATAGTCTGGTCTGGTCCACCTACCTAATGTATTATAAATGAATCCTACTAGTATTATAAATGTGAAAGCTTGTGTGAATGTTTGCTACCCTACCACGCAGAAACTACTGAGCAGATTTTCATGAAACTTAGCACAAAGGTAGACAATGACCTGGGATAATACATAGAGGTAGTTATTATTCCGGAAAACGCAGGCAGTGCGCAGTGGATAATGTCTGAATTAAAAAAATATCCACAACACGGACCTAAAAAAAAGACGGACGTAATCCCAAGAACAAATTCAGTGAAGCAGCCATGGTAATACCAACTCTCTATTCGTGCAAGTACACACACCCACACATTGACACTTCACTGCTTCAATCGCGAATCAAAAATTACGCACACATGGTAAGCGGACGGCCATTGCTATGCTTGTCGTGTCCGTGATCCACACTAAGTAATTAGAAAAAGATTAATTCACAAATCTATACTGAACAGATACCTCCATCTCACAAGAATTGACTCTGGCACTTTATTATAAAAAACAGAAAACATACACCGAACCCCACAAATATCTCTACCGTACGCAGGCGATATAAAGAACTACGAAACAATTTGCCAAAAATACTGAAACGGTCATCACGTTCTCATTTAATTTATCAGATCTTTTCCTCGAGAGCAAAGGTCGGAAAAAGATAATGATATGATTACCCTTGTCCGAATCCAATCTATATTATTTACCCTCCACAGTATTTGAGCAGGAAAGGTCCCATGTAATTTGATATTGATCTTGACTGTACCTCGTGTATGGCCACAGTGTAATAAACTTAGCATATAGATCAACGACTGTCAAATGTTTGGTGCGATGCATTCCCAAAATATCTTCATAGAATCGAGAAAAGGGAAAGAAAAGCATTGACTAGCACAATATAAAATTACACATACGACAGTACCATCTGAACTATAAATACCTATTTATCACTATGTCGTGTAACAGAAGTCGATGAAATAAATTCTGAATAAATATTTCATCACATTAGTACAAAGATTAGAAAACACTTAATTTGCTTGTAATTAAAATAAAACGTTTAATAAAAACCATTTAGATTACTTTACAATATATGCGTAACATGTGATTCCCACAATATTATTACATACTTTAATCATTTATTAAAAAATAAAATATTAAGTTTAGTAATTATGTACTGACTAAAGTATGATTACTGAATGAATAACTGAATAAAGTGAGTGTTTAGTTTAGATAGCGTCGGTTTTCTTGAAGCATCAGTCATTCGACCTACTGTAAGTTCTTACACTGTGGTCCATAAGACGAAGGAACAATTGACGTTTGCTTGGCGACGAGCCAGATATTAACGAAAGGTTGCTTCGATGCTATTCAACAATTTTGAACAAAAAGGATTTTAATGATCCCGAATCAATATTAACTTGTTAACGCAGTAACTCAGACTCACTAACAGTTACTTTAATCGCTAATTAGTAAAGAATCATCATACAATTTCAGTACTAAGGAGCGATTTATGTAACCGTTAGTGACTCTGAGTTGGGGGGTAAGTAACTTCACCAATCTGCAGTGAACAGTGTGATGGAGTATGCTCCTGGACATCTTAATCGTAAGGAGACCAATGCACAGTACGAAGGTGCAACCAGTTATTGACAGTAGTAAATTCTTGTTTGTGTCGAGAAGGATGTCTGGAAAGGGCATCGAACCTAATTGGCACACCTACAAGTCCGCCATTTTGAAAAAACCTCGATTCGGCGGCCAGTGATGAAACATGTGTCAATCGATAGACTAAATGATTATGATCAAAAAGTATTCAGTGATAAAATGTCGTAAGTGATATACTTTCTGAGATAAGTGAGTTCAAAACTGTAGAAAAATAAAGCAAAAAAACTTCGTTTCGGCGGACATTGATAAATCATTATGTCATTCGGTAGGCTAAATAATTACGATTAAAAAGTATTCAGTGATGAAATGTTGTAAGTGATATACTTCCTGAGATATTTGAGTTCAAAACCGTACAAAAATAATGCATTAAAAATTATCATTTACTTATTTTGAATTTATTGGGTCAATAATCAAAAATAAGTATATTATGCCATATGTGTATGTGCTGCATAGGTACTTGATTTATTAATAACGAGTAGGTTTGAATTTAAAAAAAAGCAAAGCAAAAGCAAACTACTAGGTTGTTTTATAAATAATTTATTTGCAACCAGCGGCTACAGCTTTGGCAATTACTCTAAACCAAAAGTTAAAATTCATTATTGGCTTAGTTTTCTATATTATCATGTCTGACAATCACTGAATCTAAAAATTCCGCTGGTGATAAAGGCAATGTTTCCTGATGTCGAGCCCATGCCAAGAACCATATAACACACATTATATGGGAACAACAGGACAAGGTTCTTTTTCACACTATGCATGAGCAGTACTATCCCGCGATTTTATCTCTACCCTTAAGTTGTTTGTTTGACGAATTTGTTTAATTTTTATAATACATAACGTAACTGAGGTAAGGAAATAAGTGACCGGTACGCTTCAATTGCTGTATCGCCATAAACACTTAACCATAAATACGCCATAAACACTGGTCATCCCTCACCTTGATTATGCTGATGTGTGTTGTACAGATTTGTTAGAGAAACTTCTGAATAAATTGGAGCGCCTTCTTAATAACTGTATTAGATAATTATCTTCGGCTTACGTAAGTATGACCACATTTCTCAGTTCCGTTCCTTACTTAAATGGCTACCCATTCGATACAGGCGAAACTTCAGAATTCTCTCAACATTCTATGCTATTTTGAATATTGTGTCTTCTCCTGTTTATTTAAAGGAAACACATAGCACTGCTTATTTCAGGAATTCCTTCACAATACAGTTCATACTGTTCTGGAACTCCTTGCTTGTAGACATCAAAAAATTATAGACTACCAAAAGCTCCTTCAAGAAGTCCGGCAGCACTACCTGAAGCAGTTAGAATGTTATCGCCCGTGGTCTTCATCCAGATGTTATATATGTATTTATAAATATTTATTTACTTAATATATATGATGTTTATATGTAAATATGAATAAAAATGTATTTATTTCATTTTGTATAAGTATATTGTGATTTTATATACATATACGAGTATAGTATTTATTCTAAATATTCATAATATTTCTTATCTGGCATTACACTGATACAGTTACAGATCTACTAGAAATAAAAAGACGATTACAAATGTTTTATTTTTGTACGGTTTTGAACTCAAATATCTCAGAAAGCATATCACTTACGACATTTTATCACTGAATACTTTTCATCGTAATCACGACTATCGACTGACACATGTTTATCAATATCGGCCGAAACGATGTTTTTTGCTTTATTTTCCTACGGTTTTGAACTCGAATATCTCAGTAAGTATACCACTTACGACATTTCATCACTGAGTACTTTTTGATCACAATCATTTATTCTATCGATTGACACATCTTTCATTACTGGCCGCCGAATCGAGGTTTTTTCAAAATGGCGGACTTGTAGGTATGCCAGGCTCCATACAAAAATGTTGGAAGCCCTTTATCACGAGGTACGAATGTGGAGGTAAATGTTCTATACGTTGTACCTATGTAGGGTAAAGTCTAGTAATATTGGCACTCCCCCAACGATTGACACCTTTTTCGTATTATGTCCTAAACTAAGCATAAATTATTATTTTTAAGTATGGTAACTTTACTTTTAATTAGTAAAATTTTCATTTCATAAAATGGCAACATTTTCGTAGTTGATTTTCCCGCCATTTTGTATCTGTCGATTTTTTAAAAGTAGCGGGACACGTGGGTTGCAGTAGACTGATGAAAATTAAGAAAAACAGAAGCGGGACTAACATTGTGTGACGATTTTTATCGCCCCTGGTAAGTAAATATATAAGTTTGGTGTTGTTTCTGTTAAATTATATCGTAAATAGATGTGGTTTTCACGATTTTACTAACTTTGCCTCAGGAAACATTACGTTTTGCTAGTGCCAATCATTACATTTTTATTTGTACTAGGCTGTAACGATTGACACCCCGTACGGATCAAAATATTTTTACGCAGAAATTAGAAACTGTTGAAATACACACTTATTTATCAGTAGAGAGCAATTTCCCAAGCTTCGCTTCAGGTATCCTATGCCTTAGTACCCACACTACCCAACTCAAAAAAAATTTTACACGCGATTTTTTAAATTGGTGACTTTATTTGTAAACCGATTGAAATAGAATTAAGATCTAAGTGTTACTCTTTAGAGTACGTTGTTGATTGATTGTTAGCTTGTACGAAATTTGCCATTCATCATCATCATCACCATTCATCATCATCATCACCACCATTCATCATCATCATCATCACCAACATTCATCATTATCACCATCATCGTCATTATCACCATCATCGTCATTATCACCATCATCATCATTCATCATCATTATCATCCTCCACCATTTCCAGTCATCATTATCATAATCATCATTCGTCATCATCATCGTACATCATCATTCATCATCATCACCATTCATCATCATCATCACCACCATTCATCATTATCACCATCATAATTAGCATCGTCATTCATCATCATCATTTTTCATCATCATCACCATCATCTCCAGTCATCATTATCATCATAACCATTCATCATCATCATTGATATCCATTCTTTGGGATGAAAAGCAGGATACTGTAATTTTAATTCACAAACATCCAAACATCTAAACCTAACATCTAAATTTTAGTAGAATCTGGATCTGATTCTAAATTCTCGCGGACGAAGTCGCGGGTAGAAGGTAGTGTACTCATAAATAAATAAAAAGTAATAAAAAATAATCATTTCATTTACATAAACTCTAAAACTCCATATAGGTACTTAGCTTTTCAATGCGAATTAATGTACACACTAGGTGTCAATCGTTACAGTCTCGCAGGGTGTCAATCGTTACATCAGGGTGTCAATCGATATAGTTTTGCGCCCTTTTAGTTTGAAACATTATTTTTCCTTGATTAAATTATTTAAACTGCACTAAAATTCATATTAATCTTCTCCTTGATAATTAAACATTATATTTAAAACAAAAAAATATTGGATTTTTAAAGCAAACAACATTAAAATGACAAAAAATGTTGAGAAAACGCTTAGGGTGACAATCGTTGGGTATTTTACCCTATATTCCGATCGAAATACTAATAAACCCGGTGCGACGGTGGCACTCAGTCGACCACACCTATAAAACATTCCTTTTTACCATTTCATTCCCTCGCCCGTCTGATTTACGTGTTAAATTACTTCGATTTCATCGTCGACGTCTGATTTACGATGGCGTAAATTGACTAATTTACTCGATACCTGAGCTAACAGCGAATAAACTAACTGACGATCCATCGCCCCTAGACAACAACAACAAAGGCATCACCGATGCGGTGCCGACTAAGAAAGAAGAAGACGAGAAAAAGAAAGAAAGTTTGCAGATAGTTACAAGTGTAAAAGTAAAATCTAAAAATGTTTTGGGAGAAACATCTTTAAAATATTAGACGTACTCAATGACGAATCCATTTGAATTTCAAAGGAACATGAAAATATAATTACCTACAAATAATAATGGTAATAATAAATCAAACTTAATAACATTATTTATTACCGTGTTCATTCAACCACAGTGTCATGAAAATTGAGTAAATCCTACAAGAGATCATATTTCAAAGGTACAAAGGCTGGAAGCGGTATTCATTGAACCACAAACAATTATTCCTCGATTAATGCTCGCATCCAGTGCGTCACGGAGACTGTTTGAGCGCAGGCCGCACTCACTCGCAATTGTTTTGTTACATGCTATGTGAATTCATATACATTATTTAGTAAAATCTGACGGAATTTTATAGGTACAAGTCGTATTGCGAATCAACGAAAATGGTAAAATGAAGATGCAATATTTGATTTACGTCGTAATAGTAAGGTATAGGTTTGCTATTAGGTCGAACTTAGTAGTACAACAGATAATCATATCAGTTATTCTGTTTTGTAACTCGAAAGCGGAATCCGCGATGAGTGTCAAAATCCTATCTTTAGTCGTTTGAAGTTTGACACTCATCGCGGATTCCGCTGTCGAGTTACAAAACAGAATAGCCTTACAGATGTCAGATCAATTTATTTAATGAATGATAGAAGAAGAACAAAGTCTATTAAATTAAATTAAATTAGAATTTGCACTGAAGTGATTTTTTGCTGGTCACACAGTTAAGTTGCCAATAAACGTTGAAAAGGGTCCTCGAAGCACGCCTCCGAAATTGGAGCTTAGGACGCCCGACCGACCGAGGATAGACGAATATAATTTGAATCAAAATAACTCAAAATAACTCAAAAACTACTTGTCAGATCTAGCTCAAATTTAAGTGAGACCACATGACAAACACCAGCTTTTTATTAAAAAAGAATCATCAAAATAGGTTAACCTAGTCGAAAGTTCTGAGGTAACAAACATAAAAAATAATACTGTCGAATTCAATACCTTCTCCTTTTTTGAAGTTGGTTAAAAAACTGCTAAATTCATTATGAGCGATTAGATTAGCGTAATAGAATTGCGCAAGTATCTTAAAAATATTATGAAGCCTGATGAATGTAACGATAAAATGATGGATCGAAGCATGTAAATATGGATACCGTCGACTTTATTCTCACCTGAGTTAATTTACCCAGGTGTCTTAAGACTACTTTTATTAGACTTTTTTTGGATGAATGAATGCATGGATGGATTGGCATATTAATAATATGTAGTATATTATTATATACATATGTAGTATATAATAATATACATATTATTAATATGCCAATCCAATTATACACTTTACCGGTGTAATCAATATACGTAATATGCCATTACGGTGCAATTTCAATCAATTGTAGTTACCGATAACAAATTAGTCTGCCTTCGGCCAGCTTCAGTGCACTCTCGCCTAAGTTCCGACGCTTTTTGTCCCTAATGGCTTCGACATAAATTCAAATATTCGCATAATGGTTTAAGCGAATAAATATCGATGTTTACCAAAGTTTAACTAAACTATGAGTTTACCTGTACTTATGTTAAATTAAAATCCAAATTAAAAATAGTCATATGAATTACGCATTCTGACAATGCATTTGCGTTTTTTGAGTCTCGGTAGAACCGTTTCTGAGATTAGTGAAAACAAACACATAAACAAACTGACGAAAATTGTAAAAAAATATATTAGGACATCTATTGCGACACTAAAAACACATAAGTAATAACAGTAATTTGTCTCTGTAACAGTAAGTTATATCTTCCAGACGTGCATCCATCAAAGTTCTAGTAAATGTGTAATTGTGTATAGATATAGAGTACGTATCTTTTCGTGTGGATATAGGTTACATCCGCCATTATTCCGAATTTACTTTGAACCTTATAACAAATGCAGTGCATTAAACACGTTTCCGGCGCATTCGCGCGCGAGCCTGGTCCTTCATAACCAAGTTAAACCCATCGCAATTTCCACTCTGGCCTATATTTCTGGCGTACGTACGTGAAATTAATTTTGTAGTACATTCAGTTGGAATCAAATGTGCATACTCGTTGTATCAAAGCGTGGGGCTACGAGATTGGACGAACTGTTTCTATGTTTTAGTTATTGGGTATTTCTTTATTTTTGTTGTAGAAAAAGAATTTAGGAAAGAAATTTTTGCCACAACATGACTCGAACCCTGCTTTTGAAATAATAGACAATCTATGATTGCCGACGCTACGCGATATGATGTATCGCTTTCCACACAATGATATTTAAAAAATATAGATACGTTATGCCCTTACAAATCAACAAAAAATCTGTTCCGAAAAGAGCTATAGCACACACACGTTTATCTTTTGTTTCACTACACCAATCACATTGGTAAAATACACGAAAGCATTTTAACGTTGTATGTCAAATGTCAAGCACATCTGACAACAACAAAAGCGTGCGTATCGTCTTGTATTGACAGAGCGACTACGAGCAGAACGGTCAATTGCCTGTTTTTATGCCCTTCATCGATATTTCGACGAGTTAAATGTTCGAATCGAATTGACCAAAAATGTCCTACTTAATATTATAAATAAGAAAGTTTGTGAGGATGGATGGATATTAGTTACTCTTTCAAAAGCTACTGAACGGACAGGTAGACCATGATCTGAAATAAGCAAAAAAGAAGCCACAACCCACAATTGTCTCATAGCTGGGCTCGGGGTCTCCTCTCACAATGTGAGGGGTACAGGCCATAGTCTACCACGCTGGCCAAGTGCGGATTGGTAGACTTCACACACCTTTGAGAACTTTATGGAGAATTATCCGGTGTGCAGGTTTCCTCAAGATGTTTTCCTTCACCGAAGCAAGTGATAATTAACTTCTAATACACACATAATATTTGAAAATCAGAGGTACGTGCCAGGATTTGAACTCGGGCCCCTCCGTTCGAGAGACCAACGTTCTAACCGCTAGGCTATCACTGCTTATCTGAAATAAGATAGAGAGTACTTAAATCCTGGAGAACGTAAGCAAAGTCGCGGGCAGAACGTTAGTTGGAGATATAATACCCCTTCTATTAATAAAGCGTGATCCAGTTTAAAAGGATCTGCACTTGGGAAGGCCACTGAATGTTCCGAATATCTTTTGTAAGATTTCTGTCACTTTGCTCAATTTTGCTACGTGCCATCTCGCAAATCGAGATAATTTAGGTATCGATTTTGAATAAAACATTTTTGTTACTATTAATGTCAGCTGCACAGTAAGTACAAGTAAAACAAAAGAGGTTTGAAATTCAGTTTTCGGACGAAGTTTAGAATAATGTTAATCTTCTTTAATGGCTGGCTGGTAACGCATCAGAGATGTCTTTTTTAGTGCTGTTCTAATCAATCAATATTAATAGTTAGATTTTATTGGCACAACTTCTATAACCTTCTGTGCCTTTCGTGATGGATGCTAAATGGTTTAAAACCATATTCATGTATTTTGAATTGAAGCTGCTCAGTATGACTAATAGTCAGTAATAATTCAGACACCAAAATCTATTGATACGTATAGTATTACATTCCCGCATTTCCCACGCTCTATGCACGAATTCTAAGGCTAAGACCTCACGGAGCGATTTTCACCCGCGCCCGCTGCGGTGGCGGAAATTTTAAAAAGTTTCAAAACTCACGAGACCGAAGTTTTGTTCGGTAGCGCAGTCGCCGCGGTTGCGATTATCGCCCGCAAACCTGGCGGGCGAATATCGCAAGACGGGCGGTATTTACGATCTGTACCCTCCTTCTCCCCGGTGCCCACCGCGGTCGCCCGTCAACCGACCGCAGAGCGTGCGGGAGCAACCCGCCGAAGCTGCGGCTGACAGCGACCCGCGCGATTCTACGCCTAAGAACTCACGGAGCGATTTTTTCCCGCGCCCGCCGCGGTAGCGGGCCCGCAGCTCAGTTTCAAAACTCACGAGAACGCAGTTTTGTGCGGTAGCGCAGCCGCCGCGGTAGCGATTTTCGCCCGCAAACTCGGCGGGTGATTATCGCAAGACGGGCGGTTTTACGATCAGATTGTTTACGATCAGACTGTTTACGATCAGATTGTTAGTTGAGTTCCAGACAGCCATGGACACACACCAGAAACGAGCTGTTGCGTTATACTTACTTCGTAGAAAAATGAAAAAAAGGAGGCCTAAGAGGTTCTGGGTGCATCCATTGATTAAGGACAGAGATCGTTATGGATTATTTGTTACTCTTATTAGTGAGTTAAAGAAGGATGAAGAAAGGTTCTTTAATTATTTTCGAATGTCCGTATCTACTTATTTAGAACTTTTAAGAAAAATGGAAACTGCTCTCCAAAAACAACACACTAATATGCGAGATCCCATATCACCTGAGGAAATGTTGGCAATAACATTAAGGTAGGTATGTTAGTTTATTTTAATAATAACACACACACACATACACACATATATAACATCCCAGTTTTTTTGCGTCGGGGCACTGTGTTTTTTGCCCTAAAAAAGTGACATTAATTTTTAACTGCAGATTTCTACTCAATAGTTCATTACAAATGCTAGAGTAGAACTCCCACGTGTCAATTATGTATACTTTTTTTTTAATGTTTAAAGTTTTCAAGGGTCCAAAGGTCAAAATACTAAAAATAATTCATAAAAAAATAATTTAACATAATAGCAAATAATCGCTTGTATTGCAGGTTTATGAAGCAATTCTAGATGCATACTTTCCCGTTTTTATTTTATCAATAATGATAATAGAAGCCACAATAAAAAATGTTTTATCAAAATCAGTATTTATTTTTTTATAATTTTTCTATCTCGAAGTAGAACCTCTCTCTGGTACAAATACATTCCTTATACTAAGGTTTATCACCCAGAAAAAAATGACTTTCAACTTGGGCCTAGGTTTCGAGAAAACGATTTTAATGTACTGAGGTCAAAAATTCAAATTAAGGGTTGTCACAAAAAGGTCGAATCGGATTCACCTTTCAAAGCGACGGTTATTTCACATTTAAACGTAACATAATGCTGATGATGGATGGATTGAATATATATTTTCGAGACAAGCTTTTTAACCGACTTCAAAAGGAGGTTATCAATTCAATACGTAATTCTTTTTAAAAACCAAAAACCATAAAAAAACATTGATTCAAATCTTGAATAATCTATCAATCTATTCCTTAAAGGGGATCCAACATTTTTTTATGGAACCTGGCATACCTACAAGTCCGCCATTTTGAAAAAAACCTCAATTCGGCGGCCAGTGATGAAACGTGTGTCAATCGATAGAATAAATGATTATGATCAAAAAGTATTCAGTGATTAAATGTCGTAAGTGGTATACTTTTTGAGATATTTGAGTTCAAAACCGTAGAAAAATAAAGAAAAAAACTTTGTTTCGGCAGATATTGATAAAACATGTATCAATCGATAGACTAAATGATTACGATCAAAAAGTATTCAGTGATAAAATGTCGTAAGTGATATGTTTTCTGAGATATTTGAGTTCAAAACCGTACAAAAATAAAGCAAAAAAACTTTGTTTCGGCGGACATTGATAAAACTATGTCAATCGATAGGCAAAATGATTACGATTAAAAAGTATTCAGTGATAAAATGTTGTAAGTGATATACTTTCTAAGATATTTGAGTTCAAAACCGTAGAAACTGATTGCAACCAGTATAATATACATATATAGACGGTAGTCATTGTGTTTAACAATTTCAGCTAATAATGATTTAATATTAATCGTTAGTATTGTTTGAGATAAAAAAGCTGCTTACTTTAGATAGTAAAAACTTAAGGTCAAAAAAGTGACAACCCTAACTTAAACTTTTAAAAATCGTTTTCTCGAAACCTAGGCCCAAGTTGAAATTAATTTTTTTGTGGGTGATAAACCTTAGTATAAGGAATGTATTTGTACTAGACAGAGGTTCTACTTCGAGATAGAAAAATTATAAAAAAATAAATACTGATTTCGATAAAAAAAAAATTATTGTGGCTTCTATTATAATTATTGATAAAATAAAAACGGGAAAGTATGCATCTAGAATTGCTTCATAAACCTGCAATACAAGCGAATCTCTATTATGTTTAGTTTTTTTTTACGAATTATTTTTAGTATTTTGATCGCTTGACCTTTGAAAACTTTAAACATTAAAAAAAGTATACATAATTGACACGTGGGAGTTCTACTCTAGCATTTGTAATGAACTATTGAGTAGAAATCTGCAGTTAAAAATTAATGTTACTTTTTTAGGGCAAAAAAAACACTGTGGCGGGGGTAATAAAAATAGTGCTAATAAAAATAGTGGTAATATTGAAATTATTTATTTATTCAAAATACGCATCATCTGACAAATTAGTATTAACTGAAGAGACCGAAGAGAGTGATGGAAGATTTTGTGGACTTTGGATATTGCTTTCAGAAGTAGACCGATTAGAAGAAGTACGATAGCCGCAATAGTTATTTTCTTGACTGTAATTATATGGAGGGCATTGATGAGATGGAAATGCTGGTTGATTATTATCAAGATTATCAATAATTTGTAGAACAGCTATTTGAAATTTTCTTGTTTTTGCTTCATCAAAATTTTGCAATGAAGGCAAAATTCCTCGAAAAAATGACAAATGTCTGTCTTCGCGTTGAGACAACATCTCTATTAATGCTTTGTCGACATCGTCCTTTTTTTTCTTTTTAGCAGCTCCTTGAGAAGGTAATGGCGTGGTAGGTGTAGCAAAAGAATCTGATGTTGATGCAACAGTAGTAGTGTTGGTTGTAGTAGTAGTTTGTTCAGTGCTTGTTAAGGATGAGGAGGTATTTTCAATACGGATATTTTTCTTCAAAAACTGTAACTGATCATCGTATACATATTTTTTAGCTTTTTTAGCTCCCGATCCAGATTTTGTCTCAGTTTCAACTTTTTTGCGGTTTTTCATCCAGCAATCTTTAACATTTTTCCATTTTTTAATAACCATGTTACCTGAAAAAAAGTAAATAGTAAATGTATTTATTTCAGATACCTCGCAAGTGGGACTTCAATGCAAGATTTGCACTACACATTCAGAATTGGGCACACAACTATATCAACCATTACAAAAATAACATGTGAAAAATTATGGGAGGTATTAATGGTTGAATGTTTTCCGGTAATCACTACAGAAGTTTTAGAAGAAATCAGCCAAAAATTTTACAAGTACGCAAATTTTCCTCACTGCGTCGGAGCAATAGACGGCAAACATATAAGAATAATTAAACCAGATAATAGTGCTTCAGCTTACTACAATTATAAGAATTTTTTTTCATTTGTGTTAATGGCTGTAGTTGATGCGGATTACTGCTTTATTTTTGTTGACATTGGAGCCCCAGGAAGTAATGCTGATTCAACCATTTTTAGAAATACTACTTTTTGGAAAGCGCTTAATAGCGGTTCTATCAAACTACCCAATGAAAAAATACTACCCGGATCTACTTTGCCACCTGTCCCATATGTATTTGTAGCCGATGAGGCATTTGGATTGCATCAAAATATAATGAGACCTTATGGTGGTCAATTTTTAAGTGTACAAAAAAGGGTTTTTAATTATCGCTTAGCTAGGGCACGGAGGTACGTAGAATGTGCATTTGGCATTTTGACAAACAAATGGCGAATTTTAAATCGTGCTTTAGATGTATCAATAACTACATCAATTGATATTGTGAAGGCATGTTGCATACTTCACAATTTCGTACGAAAACGAGACGGCCATCAAATCAGAGAAGAAGATTTTACTCATAATCTTGAGGGTATACAAATATATCAATCAATACGCAGTGGAAGAAAAGCCAACAATATTAGAGATGTTTTTCAACAATACTTTATGAGTGACAGCGGAGTCTTACACTGGCAATTGTCAAAAATTTAACAGAGTTAATTATTATAACTTACGAGTAACCGCCCTCGCTTTGCTTCGGTTTTCTTATTTTTTTACCACTTATTGGAGTTTTATTAAGGATCCCTAATTTTTTGAAAATATAATATAGCCTATGTTACTCGGGGATAGTGTAGCTTCCCAACAGTGAAAGAAATTTTGAAATCGGTTCAGTAGTTTCGGAGCCTATTCAATGCAAACAAAAAATGAAATCTTTCCTCTTTTTATATTAGTATAGATAAATAAACTTATACGTAAAATACCTACCATATTTTTTTTTCTCTGACTCGTCCAAATTTTCAAAATCATTATTTAAAATACCGCAGACTTCTTCCCATGCTTTGAGCGTCAAGTTCTTGTATTTATATTCTTCTAAGCTCTTATCCCATAGAACTGGCCTTTCTTGCACCAAAGTAATTAGTAAATCGACTTCAATATCCATTTTGTATTGTTTATTCACAAACGTGCAAAGATGTCACGTCAAGACGCTACGAGTTTACAAGTCACACTGTACCCCCACTGCCCACCGCGGTCGCCCGCCAACCGACCGCAGAGCGTGCGGGAGCAACCCGCCGACGCTGCGGCTGACCGCGACCCGCACGATTCTAGAAGTTGCCCGGCGGTGCAGCGGGCGCCGCGAGTAAACCGCGCCCGCCGCGGGCGTAAACCGCGTCGTGAAATATGCCGCTCGTTTTTACATACAAATCTGCATTCTACACGAGCTGCGGGCCCGCTACCGCGGCGGGCGCGGGAAAAAATCGCTCCGTGAGTTCTTAGGCTACAAGTTGTCGCCGGTGCAGCGGGTGCCGCGAGTAAACCGCGCCCGCCGCGGGCGTAAACCGCGTCGTGAAATATGCCGCTCGGTTTTACATACATATCTGCATTCTACAGGAGCTGCGGGCCCGCTACCGCAGCGGGCGCGGGAGAAAATCGCTCCGTGAGTTCTTAGCCTAACAGGGATCTTTTTATACCAACTTATGCTTGTAATATACGTTAGGTACTTTACCCTAGGAACGCAATACGAATTTTAAATTATATAAAGTTACTAATTAGGGGCGTAGCTACCGCCGTATCAGCCGTATCAATTATACGGGGCCCCCACTAACACTTCCAAAAAAAGCTCGCCAGCGGCCTACGTCCATTTTTTTGGCGGAGTCCAAACTGATAAACAAAACACAGCCATACGGAAATCTTACTAGTTTTACGACACGCACACGCTTTGAGAGTTGTATATCTTAAAGATATGTTTATTACACAAATAACCATTGATATCACACTGAAACTTCTTTAAATTCACCGTTTAATCACTTTAACTTCCCTAAAACACGAAACATTGTCAAAACTTCTTTGCACAGAAAACAATATATCGATGACAATTTGACAGCTAGGGACATAAGATTGTCGTTGATTCGTAAGGATTGAAAGACAAATCGATTTTCTAAATAGGTTGAATGATTTCTTGATCGATATAATAATATTTTAACTTTACGCTTCGAAAATTAAATACATATTTTTAAAACTGTGTAATGTTATTTTTGTCTCTTTCTATTACTCAAGGTTACAATGAGAATGATTTTTCGTTCGTATCATGGCAGATAATTTTAAACAGAAATATTTGAGTAGGTACTTATCAATTCAAATAGTCATTTTTTTAAGAGACGATGAATTTTAGTCGCTGTATCAGATGAACCGACTCCAAGTTTAATTATATTCTTGCCATAATCAGACAGCAAAGATAAATGAACTGACTTCTCTGAATATTTTTTCTTCAATATCTTCTATCATCTATTTATGAAATATGAAAGATTTAATTTAAATTTATCTATTTTAAAGTATCTATCTATCTATCTAACAGCCTTTTAAAGTCCACTGCTGGACATAGGCCTCCCCTAATTGGCGCCACTCCGACCGGTCCTGGGCCCTCTGAATCCAGCGGCTTCCCGCCGTCTTCTTCAGGTCATCAGTCCACCTGGTCGGGGGGCGACCAGTGCTCCTTTTACCGAGACGTGGCCGCCATTCGAGGACTTTGCGACCCCATCGGTTATCTGTCCTTCGAACGATGTGGCCTGCCCATTGCCACTTCAGCCAGCTAACTCTACGAGCTATGTCGGTAACTTTTGTTCGCCTACGGACTTCATCGTTACGAATCTTATCTCGTAGTGAAATACCTAACATAGCTCGTTCCATAGCGCGCTGTGTAACTTTGAGCCTTCGAATGAGGCCAACAGTAAAAGACCACGTCTCGGATCCATATGTTAACACTGGCAACACACATTGCTCGAACAGTTTCGACTTCAGGCACTGAGGAATTTTGGATGATAAGATGTGTCGTAATTTCCCGAACGCTGCCCAGCCGAGTTGGATTCTTCGAGTGACCTCTTTCTCGAAGTTGGACTTACCCATGTGGATCATTTGTCCCAGGTAAATGTACTCGTCGACAACTTCGAGAGCAGTGCCGTCAACAACTACCGGTACGGGTGTAACATGGACATTAGACA
Source organism: Thymelicus acteon (assembly GCA_951805285.1). NCBI lineage: Eukaryota > Metazoa > Arthropoda > Insecta > Lepidoptera > Hesperiidae > Thymelicus > Thymelicus acteon. The sequence continues at coordinate 4,901,198 of OX638227.1, read as the reverse complement.
TGATTTTTGTCTTGTCCATGTTCATCATAAGACCCACCCGTTGTGAGGCACTGTTCAGGTCCCCTAGCATAGTACTGAGGTCTTCCAGCGATTCCGCCAGGATCACTATATCGTCGGCAAATCGAAGGTGTGTGAGGTGTTCACCATTGATGTTAATGCCGAGCCCTTTCCACTCCATTAGCTTAAACACATCCTCCAAAGCAGCAGTGAACAGCTTCGGGGAAATAACGTCCCCTTGTCTGACACCCCTCTGCAATTGGATGGGGTTCGTGCTTCTGTCGTGTAATCGAACTGACATGGTGGCCGATTTGTATACACACTTCAACACCTCGATATACCTATAGTCTATCTGGCACCGCTGGAGAGACTCCAGCACCGCCCAGGTCTCGATAGAATCGAAGGCTTTCTCATAGTCCACATAGGCTACACATAGGGGCAGATTATACTCTTCGGACTTCTGTATTACCTGCCTGAGTGTATGTATGTGGTCCATGGTGCTATAGCCTTTTCGGAATCCGGCTTGTTCGGGAGGCTGGAAGTCGTCAAGTCTGCGTGCTATGCGATTAGTGAGTACCCTTGAAAACAGCTTGTACACGTGGCTCAGAAGTGCAATGGGCCTATAGTTCTTCAATAGGGTTTTATCACCCTTCTTGAAGAACAGCGTCACCACACTTCTGCTCCACGCTTCCGGGGTAGTTCCGCTACTGATAACGGAATCAAACAACTTCTGGAGCACTAGCAATATAGGCTTTCCTCCAGCTTTTAACAGCTCAGTTGTGATTCCGTCATCGCCCGGTGCCTTGTTGTTCTTTAACTGCTTCAGGGCCACCCTAATTTCATACAGACTGACGTCCGGGATATCTTCGGTATAGTGTCGGGTCAACTTAGCTCGCTTGTCATTCGCCTGTCTGGGGACAGGAGCGCCTGAGGAGGTAAACAAACGTCTGTAGTAGGTCTCAACTTCTCCCAGAACTTCGGGTTTTGACGAAACTACGGTGCCGGACTCGGTCTTCAACCTCGTCAGTTGGCTTTGCCCAATCCGCAGATCTTTGGCGAACACTTTAGAGCCCACATTTATTCGTGTGAACATTTATATGTAAAAAATTAGGTTTTCATAGCCAGCCTATATGCATATATACATAATATTATATATTTTATTGAAACTACCTATATTATGTACTGGCTATGAAAACCTAAATTTTTACGAATGCATTCTAGTATATATATACTTATTTAGTATATATATTTATGTATAAAATATACATATAATATATTACATATACATATATATGTATTCATATATATACATACATATAAATGTTCACACGAATAAATGTATACTCATATATTCTGTAATATAATTTATATGTATATACACGTAATATATACATATATATGAGGGTGTGTTTATTTCTACATAGATTAGAACGTATATGTATACAATTTTCAGTAACTATATGTACTTAAATTTAGGTATACAAGTGTTATGATCTTTGCATTTACCAATAATGTAAAAATTTCTTGAAACTACCTATATTATATATTTATATATTATGATTTTCAAAAATCGGGCTTCGACAATGTTTTCGAAATTTTATCAGCTATATATTAAAAAAAAAATTACTGGATTTGGTTAAAAACCGCCTTCTCTAGGCATTTTTGAAACAAACCGTCTCTAAAATCCCCAGTGTGCGCCGCACGCGTCGCATGTCTTCAATGCCTTGGCTAGTGCGTTATACGTAACCTACGGGTACTACGTAGTCTACATACCTACCAACACTCGATGGACGAAACAAATATTTTTTTTTTGTCGTATTGGGGCGGCTTTAGAATACTAACCCCAAATCCACGCCGGATGGGTGTCGTAAGAGGCGACTAAATCCGGCCCGCTGGTGGTAGGGCCCTCGGAGGGATTATATTGGTAGTATTGATTTTAATTGTTAATTAATACCATTATTACTATTATTATTTCTCCATGGGGTTCGCTTTTACTTTTATTTTTCGCTTTTACCTTTGGTGTTGCTGATGTTCATGGGCAACGATAGCCACTTACCATCAGGTAGATCGTCAGCTCGATTGCCGGCTATTTCCATAAAAAAAACTTCGTGGAGTTATCGAGGACCGATGCCGCGATGACAATTCAATATTAAAAAGAAAAAAAGAAAGAAAGAAAAAACCTAGTTACACGCTTTATATTAGCTTTAAACGGTTAGACTTCTTCCAAACTTCGTAGACCTATCGAGGACCGATGATAATTCAATATTTAAAGAAAAAAGAAAGAAAGAAAGAAAAAAAATGTTCGGTTATGTTCGGTTTACATGTATTAAGTAGTTAAGTAGTTAAATAAATTTTAACTAAATTTTAAGTAAATTAATACTTGTAAACGGACAATTTAGTAGTTTAGTAATCAAGTAAGAGTTTTACTTTTTTCTTTTGTAGCCGAATCAAAGTTACTGCCACATAGCTAAGGAAAAGAAGTTCATTTTCCATTTTGTAGGGCACGTATTGAATTATTTGAGCACGTCTTTATCCTTCCGTTTCAAACAAGTAATGCTTGATCGTTGCGATCGATCGTTACGATCGATCGTTCGTGTATGAGCGGCACTTTTGAACCGATCGATCGGTGCGATGTCCGGCAGATCGATCGCACCGATCGATCGCATCGTCAATGGCCCCCTTAAGGGATTGATAATATACTCGTAAATCTCATCATAAACTTTGAACATTAATAAATCGCTTTAATATAGACTTCATTAAAATGTTTAAACAACTCCTTTAACTTCATCACTCAACACAATTAATTTCCTTTTACAAAGCTCGTAGGACCAACAGCGAGACAATACAAGCTATGAAATGCGAATACATTAAAATCTATCGAAATTATTGAGTGGAATATGACTTCTTCTTCAATTGTTCTAGTACCGAGTGCAATCAGTTTATTGAAGAAAAGGAGAATTTTTAAAATTGATTAATATAGTTTTATTTCTAACCTATTTTACTATGGTACAGATAGTCAGGGTTTAACTTAGTTTAGTTTATAAATTTATCGGCGTTCAAAATACATATAAATTACGTTCGAATTTTAATTTTCCGTTTTTATAGGGCACGTAAATTGTTCTCTATTACAATTATGATACGTAGGCTAGCTACGTATCACGTAGCACTATACTATATACCTACTACGTATAGCGTATACGCGGTATACGTATACTACGTATAGCACTTGTTTGTTAACCCCATCCCTGTTCGTGATCTCTTCTTGAAACTCTAGACCTCACGTACGATAATAGTCTACTTATAGTTGCTTTTTCAAAAAGTTTATTATAACTGTAGACTTTAGACTATTTTGATTTCTGTTTCCCAGAAGGGTCATAAAAGTTTATCGCGTTTAGTTTCATACATGAATATGAAACGATGTTATCTTTACAAACGATTATCTCAAAATCTTGCTGAATATTGTATCTTACTTTGAAAGCTCGTCTTACAATTACTGTAAATTTATAAACAAATTTATAAACATAATTTTGTATCTTAAGCAATTTTCTTACGTTTTATTTTTATTTATTTTTACTAGTTGAAGTGGCCCAAAACTTGCTGTACCAACGGTTACTAAAACAAAGAGAGTACCAACAAGACGCTTTAAAATTTCCATTCCACCGGCAATTACGGAATAAGTTTCTAAAACTTTCTTAATGATAACTGATAGATAAATAAAGCTCAGAACAACACAGAAAAACCAAACCAAATAAAAAAAGGAAATGAGTATCCATTACCCTAACGTGGTACCCGTTTCCGTAGGTATCCGTCCCTGAGGACCCCGATTTATAATGTTTTATTTAGTAACGAGTAACCGCCCTCGCTTTGCTTCGGTTTTCTTATTTTTTTTACACCTTGGGTTACATTATTGGAGTTTTATTAAGGATCCTTAATTTTTTGAAAATATAATACAGCCTATGTCACCCGGGGATAGTGTAGCTTCCCAACAGTGAAAGAATTTTTCAAATCGGTTCAGTAGTTTCAGAACCTATTCAATGCAAACAAAAAATCAAATCTTTCCTCTTTATATAATACGAGTAACCGCCCTCGCTTTGCTTCGGTTTTCTTATTTTTTTACACCTTGGGTTACATTATTGGAGTTTTATTAAGGATCCCTATTTTTTTTGAAAATATAATATAGCCTATGTTACCCGGGGATAGTGTAGCTTCCCAACAGTGAAAGAACTTTCCAAATCGGTTCAGTAGTTTCGGAGCCTATTCATTGCAAACAAAAAATCAAATCTTTCCTCTTTATATATTAGTATAGATTAATATACATGTACGCCGATTTAAATTCATATTTATTATTTATAGTATAGTTGTAGAGTAGTGATACTACCTATAAAAAAATATAATGCTTGCACATTTACACCCCTGCAGTAAGATTCCCTGCGTCGCGGGTTGCATGCACATCACAAATCCTTAAAACCCCCAAGATCCAGTGGCCGTACAGCCATACAAGCCGTAAAGCCCAGCTTACTATCATTGCTTTATTATCATCACTCAGCAGCTGTTAACACTCATATTATTTGTTGGAAAATATTTTACGTATGGAAATTTGAGCCTTGTAGGAGCAGGTTATGAATTGCACTCCCGATGACAACTTTGCTCTGTTCTGGCACATACTTGCAACCCTCAATTATTTTTTATATCTATGCATATCTAAATTACAACCTATTAAAATTATATAGCCTTGTGGGAGAAGGTTAAAAAAGAATATTTTTTTGCATTTCCAAAAAATTAAGGGATGATGACGCAACCGTGTGATGCCTGCCAGAACGGAACTTTCTTATTTGACTGACAATAAAACATCATTTAAAAATATTCGAGGCCTGTGGGAATCGGGTTAGTCAGATGGTTCAGTAGCTCTCTTACTATGACGGCCTCGGCACGCCACTGCCATGATCCGAGTATTTATCTGTCACATATAATAATATCTGCCCCCGGGAATCAAACCCGAGAACACTCGTTCCGCAGGCCGTGTCAATACCAACTAGGCTACAATTCCATCAATATTTGAATTTGTATACAGAAATATATGTTAAATAATCGTTGTACGAGAAAGGGGATACCAGTACAACAACTGTTCGTCATAAATAAATATTGGTTCATAAAGGAGCTGGCGATAAAAAGTTAATTTCTCAATTTATAAGCTGCAAGGAGTTCGTAACGCATGACGTCACACAACCCGCACAGTCTAGACGTTTGGCGCCATAAATCTTGTTTCATATCAAAATCAAGACAATTTTGTACCGTAAAGTTCGGTGCATTAGTGCTCCTCTCATTCTAATTTGTATATCTATATCTATACAAATAAATAAAATTGAAGTGTCTGTTTGTAACATTAAAGTAACCGCTTATTACTAAGTGCATTTGGATGTATACACGGTGCATGTACCAAAAAAACATTTTTTACAATTTTGGTCTGTCTGTCTGTCTGTCTGTCTGTTTGTTCCGGCTAATCTCTGAAATGGCTGGATCGATTTTGACTGAACTTTCACTGGCAGATAGCTGATGTAACAAGGAGTAACTTAGCCTACTTTTATTTTAGAAAAAAAATTTTTAGGCGATACGAAGTTCGCCGCGTCAGCTAGTTAAATCTAATAACAAACTTCTGCCCATAACTTCGTCTGCGTGGACATTAGAATAAGGTCCAGGGAGAAATGAAAAATGCATATTTTTAAATTATTTTTTATCAATGGAATAAAAAATGCAGTGACGTTAGAGTTCCCAATTTTATTTCATGTTGTCGTCTGTTTTCAGAGTTGAATGAAAAAAAAAGGTTTGTTTGATAATATAATAGAATAAATATTTAAAAGCAGACATATCAATTTCAGCTATGTAATAATCGTTTAAGAACAAGTATTTCTCACCGAAAACAAAATTAACTAAGCTAACAATGAGAAAATATTCATTTCTCTTTCCGCTATAAAATCATATCTTTTTCTCACACAAATTTTATGCGAAGACTTCTTTGTAATTTTTAATTTTAGCGTAGAACCAGCCATTGTTTTCAGGCGCGAAAGTCGATTCAATGCTTTTGTAACGCTCATCACAAGACACTGTTTAGATAAAATCAGCGGGGCGAAAAGCAAAACACGGGAACTGAGAAATTTCGATTTAATATTCCCAAATGAGTCAGTCCGGTAAGGCAAGGCTTAGGAGCAAAGTCATGGGATTTATGGTAACAAACACTGAAGTTGAATCTATAAAGGATTTTTGATGTTTCCAGTCTCAGGCTCACGACGGCATCGTTCGAGAGAAGGTTATATACAATAACCCTATAGTAGGTAGTATAGTAGCCGTAATATAAAGTAGCCCCAACGGCGTTCCCAGTTGGGGTTGTTGAGAAGTCGTTACATACATTCATTAACGCGTACATACAATTTGTAAACCACAGAATATGCACGCGACTAAGGTAAAAGGTGATCTACTTTATTTGAAAGAAAGAAAGAAAGTATAGCGGGAACCTATTATGTCGTTTGGGTTATCTCGCTATAACATATATAATAATAAAAACCAACTTTTCGTCTTACGGAATAATATATTTACTTTTGACTCAGTCAGTAGGAATATCTGAATCCCTGTCTTAAAAATCAAATTATAAAAACACATAAAATATAAACGTAGAAAACAGCATATATACAAGGAGGATGAATATTACACTACAAATAAGAAGTTATAGAAGAGTATAAAAGATGCCGTACCGATCGCCACAAAAGAAAGAAAGAAAGAAAGATAGAAAAGATTTATTTCTGGCTAACACATACAACATATTTATACTAATCTACATAATTATGAAGTAAGAAATGAACTACACATTTTACAATGTTCGCGTGTGTTGTAGTGCCAGAGAATGGTGTCTCAGCGTTTTATTTAACATAGCATTCGCCACGGCGCTGACTTTCAGTGGTACGACATCCTTTGCAATACAATATTATAACAAGCTTTCCATATCACTAACTAGTTTCCTAATGGGACAAAGCGAATGCAGCTTCGTCCAGTAAACAAGAGAGCAGCACGTCAAAGGGTTTTCATTAGAGTTTAACAGTAACTGCAGTCGAATCGTTCATACAGTAGACTCACAGCGTAATATTAAATCCCTTTCATCGTTTGACAGAACGGTTTAGAAACATGGTTTAGTTTTTACCGTATTGGGGCAGCTTAGAATACTAAACCCAATCCCATGCCGGATGGCTGTCATAAGAGGCAACTAAATCCGGCCTGCTGGTGGTAGGGGCCCTAGGAGGAACTATTTGTAATATTGATTTTAAGAGCTTTGTCGTGGTGTCGTTGATTATCATGCGCAACGATAGCCACTTACCATCAGTTGGATCGTCAGCTTTGTCAGCTATTTCCATTAAAAAAAAAATTAAATTTCCTGCATATCGTAAATATTAGCTACTGATGTAGTACACAAATCTACTTTTAATTTCTCGTAGCTTAAAGCAGTGAGGTCACTCCTCAAGGGGCAGTTACCCTTACCCGTTGGAAAATATGTCCCTTTACGAGCCATTAAAACCTACGTATAAAAGCTAAAGGTACAGATAGAGCTTTTTGTACTTATGAATAGCAATTTTGCGGGACATCAATTTCAAATGTGTAATTTGGTCCGCGCACATTAATAGAGCAATTAAGGAGAACTGTTTTTATAGTCGCAGTTCATTAGCAAATCCTACTTACACCCCAACTCAGAGTCACTAAAGGTTACTTTAATCGCTCCTTAGTAAAGAATAACAATAAAAATTCTGTACTAAGGAGCGATTTAAGTAATTGTTAGGGACTCTGAGTTGGGGAGTAAATATTATAAATGTGAAAGTTAGTGAATATATATGGACGCCTGTTACTTTTCACGCAAAAACTACTAAACAAATTTTATGAAATTTAGCACACATGTAGTCCATGTTCTGAAATAATATATAGGGTACTTATTATCCTGGAAAATGTGGGCAAAGCCGTGGATATATATTGCTAGTTTTGAATATTTTCATTATTTTTTTTTATCAACATTCCTATATACCTTGTTTTTCAGGGACAGCGTAGCTTTTGTTAGGATTAGGCATCACAGAACTGATATTGAAAGAGAGAAAACAAACAAGTTTGAACACAAAATACAATCTGTTTTCTATTCAATTTTTGTTTAAGAAATAAGCGGCTGCTTATGTCATATAATATTATATTACAGTCATACACTATGATACAAATAAATAAACGCTCATACTGCCGCAACAGAACCTCTGAATATGACAGCTAAATAAAGACAAATATAAACACTAATGAAAATGTCATATAACATCTATGTTACGTTTTGCGACGCCTATTATCTATAAATCAAATCAAATCAAATCAAAATCTTTTATTCATATAGGTATCACTGATACACTTATGCACGTCATTTTTTTAATCTACCAGCTTTTCGGAAGGGTGCTTTGTCATGGAGGAGAAGAAAAGCCGAAAGAAACTCCTCGCACATCTTTTAAAATCATGAAAAGTTACATAATATCTTCTAACCTACGCGGAACTGGATGCGGCACTAATTTCCAGGCGTCTTTGTCATTAATATATTCATTTATGCTATAGTATCCTTTTCCTACTAGCTGAGATTTCACATAACTCTTAAACATTTGGATAGGTAAATCACATACTGACTTGGGTAATTTATTGAAAAAACGTACACCGAGCCCCACCATATAAGAGCGTTGTACCCTACTTAAGCGAAAAGATGACGTCACCAAATTATGTCTGTTTCTAGTTAGATGATTATGCGTATCACTATTCTGTTTGAACATACCTAAGTTGTTTTTTACGAATATAATATTGCTGTAAATAAATTGAGAGGCTACTGTTAATATGCCTATTTCTATAAATTTCTCACGCAGAGAATCACGTGATTTTAATTTATAAATGGCTCTGATTGCCCTTTTCTGCAAAACAAATATAGAATCAATGTTATAGACTACTGGCCCATGCACAAAAATCATGGGTCATATGAACCACCAGGTGACGTATATAGGACGATATAAGAGCATAAAATAATAAGATTCAGCACTATGCCGTCACTTGTAAGCTGTCCAACTGAGTGCTGGTGAGAATTCAAAAGTGCAAGTAGGGTGAGTAAATTTTGGTCATTTGATTCTGTACGGCATTTTTAACTTTCACTGGCAGATAGCTGATGTAACAAGGAGTAACTTAGGCTACTTTTATTTTAGAAAAAAAAATTGTTTGTTACGCGATACGAAGTTCGCCGGGTCAGCTAGTTTCAAATAAGATAGTTGCCGAATCCAATTTCACACAGTTTATGAAAATTTGACATGTATTCACATTTATCCGACTAACTAACTATACATAGATCCGTTCCTATCTACATTCTATACACCCCTTTACACCACAAATTCAGCTACAAAGCGTTTGTAGCGTCAGCAAAAGCGGCAACACATGTTTCGGCGTATTTGAACAAGCAACTTGTAGGTAAAGTTTATGAGTTCGCGGTTTGTGGTCCGTGCATCGTACATGAATGCACGTTTCGTATAATCCAGTATAAAATGTCTCGTGCTGTCTTTGTCTAACTCGTGCTTGGTTATACGTGTGAGTAGAGCTATTGTTAATCGGTTGGACTGGTTAAAGTTTTATGCTGTGTGGCCGATAAGTTGTCCGGCTATCATTATCCTAATAAGAACGGGTGCGGAAAACGAGCCCGCTGAAACAGTTGTTAGCGACATAAAAGAGAATGCATGGTTGGTGTTGTTACTAATCTACTAGCTGACCCGGCAAACTTCGTATCGCGTAACAAAATATTTCTTTTTTCTAAAATAAAAGTAGCCTAAGTTACCCCTTGTTACATCAGCTATCTGCCAGTCAAAATCGGTCCCACTATTTCAGAGATTAGCCGGAACAAACAGACAGACAGATAGACAGACAGACATACAAAAATTGTGAAAAATGTTGTTTTGGTATATTATTATGTACCGTGTATACATCCAAATGCGCTTAGTAAAAAGCGGTTATTTTAATATTACAAACAGATACTCCCATTTTATTTATATGTACAGATGTAAAGATATAGATGTATATATTAGATATAGATAACTATACGTTAAAATTTTAACGTACCTACATATTGAAAAGTCGGGCTCATAGCCCACTAGTAATAATCGTGTACACAAAATTAAGCGGCATTAGAATTGTGAAACATTTTGGTTACGATGACAATGCATTTTTATGATAATGGTGATTGATGCACTAAGGGTTGGCACCAGACGAAGGAACTTCTCAGCAGCCAACAGCACAAACATAAAATTTTAAAAGGTTGTCTTGAAAAGTATTTTTAAAATATAATTTTTTCTCGTAGTTATACCATGACAAATGAATATAGCGATTTCAAACGAAGTTCTATACTAATGATTCATTCATTTATTCCATTCCATTAAAACAGTGTTATCCAATAGCAATAATCGTATTAATTTCCAGGCAGCAATCAGCCGTCCAATAACAATGGCAACTGCCGTCCTCCCGACACTCCATCGATCAACCGTCAACCACGTCACCGGTTAATGAGCTACTGAGGGCCACTTCATCTGGCGAGCAGCGAACTGGCGCCAAGGCAATATTCCTTGACAATAATGCAAAGTTGAAAAGTGTAGTACAAGTCAAACGCCTATGTAACACTGAATAATCGCATTATAATATCATCGCGGACTCTGAACATTTTAAATGACATATTGATATCAAATAATACGAAACCAGAGTACCAGTTGCAGTTAAAACTGAATCTGCGTCTATTAATTTGTGTTACTAGCTGTCAAATAAATAATTCATATAGCAGCGTTATAAATTTTAGAAATTGAAGGTATTTCTTTCTTTAAATTTCTTCTCTCTTTCTTGGCCGGCAATACATCAGCGATGCCTTTGGTGTTGCTGATGTTCATGGGCGACGATAGCCACTTACCATCAGGTGGATCGTCAGCTCGTTTTCCGGCTATTTCCATTAAAAAAAAGTGTGGTAGCTAGCTAGATGAGTAAAAAACATTTCCATTAATTAAATAATGTAACAATTTGTTACGACGTTACTTAAATTTTAATAAACATTTGTTGTCGTTGTTTAATTCCACAAGCCTTAATTAGGGTATGTTAGGGAACCTCATTCGATGAAAACAGCTGTTTAATATTCCAAACTCCTTAATGAAAATTACCACCACATGTTACCATTACCATTCCACTTTCAATTCTAATTTAAAGTTTTTATTGTAAACATTTATATTCTCGCTCGAGGTTATGACTAAAATCATGGCCAGGCGATATTAGCTTCTGCGGCTGCGTCATTAGGTCCATATTATGGTTACAAAAAGCGTCTTTGTCGTTGCGACGTGTAATCTTGCGAACACACTGGCTCCTTTCATAAGCCTCGAGCCAGGGATAACAAGAATCTCATAACAAACTTATGATATTGGACGAAGAACATTCGGTATTGAAGTGACAAAATTAGTTTGCACCCTCTAGAGTCTAGAGCTTCAGAACGGAGCAGGTATATGTTTGACGTGAGGTTGTATGTTTGTGTGTTAGCTTGTGTGTTGCCATTTATCTTCACAACGGCATGATCGATTTAGAAACAGTTTTCTGAAATTGCTATTGCTATTGCTTTTAGGTAATGATAAGATGTCTCACTAGGGGCAGTTACATTTGCGTTTCTCCTTTATTTCCACTTAAATTGGTTTGACTGATTTAAATCGGGCTTTCTGTACAGCATTTGTGATTAATCAGATTTTGTTTGCTGACGAGCCGATGAGACACGAGAAGTTGTTAACGCAGCCCGTTAAATTACGTCAAAATGTCCGCGATGCGTTGTCAATCAAAAAAGCCGAAGACCTTTTTGTTCAGACAAGGAGACAAACGTTTCATCAATCATCGGTAGAGGCTGAACAAGATATTTTTCGAAGAAATACAAGAATTTTCTCATCTAGCAATCATACATTATTTATCTATTCATTGATAAGACTTCAAGCAATTAAAAGATTACGCCTCAATATTAGCTCAGATTTTTCTCTTTAAACAAACCTCTGTCAGACCTGGAAAGAAGACTTCAATTTCTTGTATAAATTGACATCTCACCACAGAAAACATAAGCACTAATAAAGTCGAGAGCTTTCCCTCGTTTCAAGAATACCTTCCGAGATGCGTTCTCTTAAAATTTTACGTTTTCTTTTCCGTTCCGTTTTTTAAAGGTAAAATGGTTCGAGAACTTTGCGACTTTGCAGCTGACGTTTCTTACCGGGATATGGTAACATTGTTGTTCTGAACTTTTCGCTACCTAGTTTATTCGGTACTAGATTTTGTCAGTCTTTGTCCGGAAGAACCTTCTTTATAATCTTCTTAGTAATCTTCTTTATCAAAAATACCAAACTCTAAGTTTGTTCATAAGACTGTTTAGGTAAAATTTTGTAATTATTTATACTATACAAATCCTTCTAGTTCTTTAATCTGAGATACAAATATGGCTTGTCATATCGATGTGTTCCTTATGAAATCCCAAATGGCTGGACCAATTTTGATTAAATTTTCCGGGCATCTTCAGGTAAGCTCAGCGGGTGATCCTGTAATGTTTGGTAGAATCAACAGATTTTGTTATAATTCTATGCTGACCAAGCTAAGCCTGGCGTTTTGCGTGATAATAATATTGGTGAATATTAATTTCATAGTCATAACAACTCGTATTATTTCATTGTCGTTCGTGAACTTTATCTCAGGCAGGGGCGGATCTACGTATAGGCTTTTTGGGCTGTAGCCCAGGGCCCCGTGGATAGAAAGGGCCCCCAGCCCCCACTAAAAAAAATATGCGATATTTTGAATTAAAAATATGTTTCAAATTAAAAGAAAAAAATAAAAAAATCCTATCATAAAGTTGGCAACTCTTAAGATCAATCAATTCACGTCTATCGTACCTACGGAACGGGGAATTCCCCGTCGTTTGTCTTTGCTCAATGTATTTTTTCGCGTCTATTATGTGGATGGCATAATTATATAGAAACAAATCTGTGCCTCCTGTGATAAGTTGTGTGCATCTGGACTGAGGGCCCCCTTTTTTTTCTTGGCGTAGCGAATTGAAATTTATAGGGGATTTAGTTAAAATTAGTTAAAACTTAAAGCAAACACTCATAAATTTCTTAAATGTGAATTAAAGGTGTTATGGGCAAATGTTTTGGGCCCTGTTCAGATGCCTACAGAAAGTGGCATGGTATAAATCTCAGAAAACGCTACCTTTTTGTCAATAATTTTTATTTTAGAATTTAGTTAAGAATTTCTTAAAATGATTTACGTCATTCTCAACTGGCTAAAGAATAACTTTACAGATTTATCGCAGTTTTACTTGGGCCCTCAATCCAGACGTTTATGAACTGAGGGCCCAGGCCAAACATAGGCATATAAGAAGAAATACATAAATGTACATTGAAAACCCTTTAGATAACATCCCTATGAATTAGTTAAAAAAATAACAGTGAAAAAAAGTAACGGCTGAAAGGTAAAACGGATTCGAATTTTCGGATACTTCTGATCTGAGGGCCCAATATTTTCGGCTTTATCGACTAGGTACAACCTCTTAGCTTAAAATAAATTAACTAAAAAGTTTTTAATAATTTTTAACTAAAATTTTACATACGCTTTTTTGTTCAAAATGCCATACTTTACGAGAAAATTAACTTTTCATTTTTAATACGGACAAATTTTGTAGGGTTACCATGATTACAGAATAGGAAAATAATTAAGTCAGTTTTGTAAATTGAAAAAAAAATATATATATTTAATTCACTTTTCTGTACTGTTATTTCCTAATTATTATGACATCTTCAAAATCAGCATCAGCAAGCCCGTACAACAGATTATGTAAATAAACAGGCTCTTCTTCTCTGCTATCACTAATTCTACCATCAAATCGTCATAGCAAACCATGCGACCATTTAAAAACCCATGTCCTTTGTAATGAGCGATATCACCCGGTTGAGATGCAGGTACATATTCAATACCGCCTAATAATTTTAAAAATGATTATTTGAAAAAACTAACCATCATGGTTACCCTACAAAAATTGTTCCCGCTCATTTACACACGCGTGTCGCGGACCGTCTCATGGCGCGTCCGTAAACCACGCCCCCTACGCGCGTGTGAACACCACGCGAGCGCTCGCGCGAGCCCCTTTGGCGCGCGCCTAGAAAACCGCTCCCGACGCGAGCCCTGCGAGCACGAGACGCGCCGCGGTCTGGTCCGCGAGCGCACTGTTCACACGCGCGCGTATGCGTGCGTCTCGCGGATTGTCTCGTGGCTCGCGCGCGCGTGTAAATGGGGTATTCCTATTAAAAATGAAAAGTTCATTTTCTCGTAAAGTATGGCATTTTGAAAAAAAAACCGTATGTAAAATTTTAGTAAAAAATTAGTAAAAACTTTTCAGCTAATTTATTTCAAACTAAGCGGTTGTACCTAGTCGATAAAGCCGAAAATATCAGACGTTATCCGAAAATTCGAATCCGTTTTACCTTTCAGCCATTACTTTTTTTTCACTGTTATTTTTTAACTAATTCATAGGGATGTTATCTAAGGGGTTGTCAATGTACATTTATGTATTTCTTCTTTTAAGCCTTTGTTTGGCCTGGGCCCTCAGTTCATAAACGTCTGGATTGAGGGCCCAAGTAAAACTGCGATAAATCTGTAAAGTTATTCTCTAGCCAGTTGAGAATGACGTAAATCATTTTAAGAAATTCTTAACTAAATTCTAAAATAAAAATTATTGACAAAAAGGTTAAATACTTTCTGAGATTTATACTATGCCACTTTCAGTAGGCATCTGAACTGAGGGCCCAAAACATATGCCCATAACATCAATTTATTCACGTTTAAGAAGTTTATGAGTGTTTGCTTTAAGTTTTAACTAATTTTAACTAAATCCCCTATAAATTTCAATTTGCTACGCCAAGAAAAAAATAGTGGGCCCTCAATCCAGATGCACGTGGATAAGTGATCTAAGTCGAGTTGTACACTTTTTGTGATTTTAACATAGAGATGTATAAGAAAAAAATACGATTTTTTTGGTCTAACTCACGTTCTTCTATCTGCTATAGTTTTGGAGATAATTTTGTGCAAACTGATATAACTGCACAGGTTTTGGCAAAAAAACCGTAAATATGGATATATCTTAAGTTGTAACCTATATAAATAATTGCTCTACAGATAGTTTTTTTATTTTATTTTTCAATATATTTATCGTGAATATTGATTTATTCAGAGTTATATCACTATAAACCAATACTAATTAGTTTTATATCAGTTAACACAAAGACAATTTATAGGTGCAACATAATTTAACTCTGCTTGTATCATTTATCACATAATATTAGCACACATTTGAAATAAAAAAGGTACAACTCACAGGTTTTTGATGAATTACTTTAATATTATAATATTTACTACAAAAAACTAAATGTACGGTGACAGTAAATATTTTTGTCTACAAAAGAAGGTACTCATGTTACACCTAGCTCACTTACTTTATGAACTAGATTTTTTTTGAACTTGTTTTCGTCCTCCTTTAAAGTGTCGAAATTTCACTCGTATCACAGGAGGCACAGAATTATTTTGCAATAATGTTGTACAGTTGCTGTCTGTATACAAAAACACTAAGTCACATTAAATAAATCAAATTATTTTATTGTCCTGTTTTTTTATATACTTACATCACTATCGAAAACAGTTTTTTGACAAAATGGCTATTAGTTGAGTAATTTGGTAGGCCCCTAAATTGTTTCAGCCCAGGGCCCCACAAATTCACGATCCGCCCATGATCTCAGGGTAGTTGAAGAATGAACGAGAAGGGTCAAAGCACGTTGGTAAGCATTAACGCCGAATTTGCACACATTATAAACAACTATCAAGTATAGAAAATTTCCAAGATGTTTTATATTATCGAAGCAATAGGCAAAATGGCAAAATCCAATACACCTCTAACGGCCGGTCTACCATTGCGTCACCGTTCGATATTTAATTTACTATTTATGAATCTGAAGACGTTTCGCGTGCAGAATTCAAAATGGCGTCATACTGATCGATATGCATTGGGAAATATTATTTTAGAATTATACACCATTTTTTTTGTAACTATTGTCTATGTAGTGTAGAAAGAAGAAAAATAACGCCCGATAGGGGGCCATCCATAAATTACGTCACACTAATTTCATGACTTTTTGACCCCTCCCCCCCTCCTTGTCACAGCTGCTCACATTTGTGAGACGTCTCCTCTAGTGTGACATAATTTAGGGATGGCCCCATACCTCAATGGCTTAACGATTGCTATCTATCGATAGCTGGGTCCTACCACTTAAATGCCTCCAATGAACTAGGTTATCAGCAGTCACCCATTCAATTAACGACTGCGCCCGCATGCATACATTTAACTGTGTCAAACCAATATATTTAACATAAGTCATTGAGCTATCTTTTTTTCTATTAAACTGGAAAAAATATTTTGGATATAAGGCCTTCTCTCCACATAGATGCACGTCATACCCTATGTTTCATTATGCGCTTGCACGCAATTATGAGCCATGGGCAGTAGGCCTTAGTGAGTCATTTTTACGTTTAGGCGCTATTAAAGACCATAGTTTGAACTATAATGACGGCCAAACTGAAGCCAGCTTGCAAAGCGCCGTCGAACGCAAAATTAAATTTCAGACTAGGACCATCTCAAAGAGATCATTTAAACGAATTTTTGCCACAAGGGGAAACTGCGAGATCATTATAACTGGCCTTAATGTAAGATCAGTTGTAACTTTAGGAGT
This sequence comes from Thymelicus acteon, assembly GCA_951805285.1. NCBI lineage: Eukaryota > Metazoa > Arthropoda > Insecta > Lepidoptera > Hesperiidae > Thymelicus > Thymelicus acteon. The sequence continues at coordinate 4,884,345 of OX638227.1, read as the reverse complement.
TTTTACCGCCTTATATTAAGGCAGCTCGGACCTATTATCTCGTTAGTCGACATGCAAATGAAAAGGAGCTTCTTTATGAGATCCGAAGAGTTATAGTGATTTTTAGGTCAGCAGATATTCAGAACAATGTATTTCTTTTTATAGTTATTTCTAGTATATCATAATAAGTTATTTTCAAGCTGCGAGGCACAGAAAGACTAATGAGCCTTTTATAACATCTTAACGACAGGGTATCATCATAAGCTGCTAGTCAAATATTAGTAGACTAAAATAAGTTTTAAAAGATTTTAGCAAAGGGAGATCTACCGCTAGGCGAGCTGGCCTGAAGGCGGCTGAGCTCTCCTGACTGATCTATTCGGAACTTTGTACTCGTATATATGCAAGTGATGTAGAAAACTTTGAATGCGTGATTCAGGTCGACGTGACGTCTTCGTGTGACTACTAAAAGATACTTTGAAGACTTAACAGATGAAAGAGAGGCTAAACGAAATAATAATATGTATGTGGTCATTGGAAATGTTGGTCATTTCATCGACCGATTTATTTGTTGGTTAACGGTCGCCATTGTTAGATTTCCAACGAATAATTTGGTGACAATAAGAAAAGAAGTTCGAAAAATGAAAGATTTTGTATATAATTTCAAACAGAACGTTTCACCATCTAAAATATGATTTTCAATTACGTAACCCATTAATTTACGAGTAAATGAAGTTATTGTGAAGAAAAAACTTAAATTGCTGCCGGCGAGCTATTTGAAGCGAGCGGAGTCAGCGGAGGAAACCGAGTGAGAAAAAAATAATGTGCAAAGTTTTAAATGGCACTTTGTGCAACTTGGCCTCTGGGTACTGTTGGGACAAATGAGGGCTAGGGCCGGATTAACGATGGAGCCCATAGGCAATGCATGTTTTGGGGCCACTATAATGTTGTTTATTTCTTATGAGTCAAAAAATTGGTTTCAAGTTGCGCCTTTTTCTTAGCACGAGTGGCCCTAGGCGATGTGGGGCTCCTACGCAGTTGTCTACCGTGCCTTGATAAACCGGCACTGATGATGAGGGCTCCCATTGAAATGATTAGAAACAAGATTATCAGAAACAGCCTTATCGATTTCGATAAACACAAGCTATCTAATTGTAAGCTTTGAAATAACATCTAATGTTAGAAGAAAAAAGATTTTTAAATTTATAAAATCGCGAATGAATAGTTTCTGGAGTGTGGGTACTAGGGCATACACATTTCCCGAAGCAAAGCGAGAGTGGTTAACAGTACAATACATGTCACATATTGGATAGGATACAACAAAGATTCAAGGAAATATACGGGATCCAATAGTTGTTGACAGATTGATAGGTAGTACGGAGTAGATTTATTGTGTTACTAGCTGACCTGGCGAACTTCGTATCGCCTAAAAAACTATTTTTTTTTCTAAAACAAAAGTAGCCTAAGTTACTCCTTGTTACATCAGCTATCTGCCAGTGAAAGTCCCGGCAAAATCGGTCCAGCCATTTCAGAGTTTACCCGGAACAAACAGACAGACAGACAAAAATTGTAAAAAATGTAGTTTTGGTATATGTATCGTGTACATCCAAATGCACTTAGTAAAATGCGGTTATTTTAATATTACAAACAGACACTCTAATTTTATTTATTTGTATAGAATATAGATTTATGGTATGCGATACGACACACGACAAATATTTATGTGAGAGATAAGTGTTTAATATCGGGCATTTTTGATAAACAGTTTGTGTGTGTCACACTTGTAAGATGTGGTTGGTGGATAGGACCTCATAAAATATTATTTAGGCTAACATCACGGTCTCTATTATCATTAAATAAGGTTGTATATAACGGATGTCCTCTCTGTAGCATGGAGATAGTCAAGTAGGTGAATGTTAGTTTATTTTATCACTATATAATTACGTTACATCTTTTCCAAAACATTTACAAATTATCGATTTGCATCGAAATGGAGCAAGACACAAAACAATTAATATGATCGCCTAATGAACCAAGCTTTCTGAGAAGAGCTGAGAAAAATCAGAAGGATTATCCGATGAGCGCTGACAGTAATTAGAATAATACTGGAAAAGGCCTTCAATCCTTCGTTGAAAGTTTAAAATAATCACCAAGTTTTACGCCATTTACCTAATAATACAACTTTTTGTACAACTTTTAATGTATTTACCAATTAATCTTTGTAATTAGCATTATCCCTCGTTGCCCAGTGACATCAATATTTAACCCGATTGCAGCGATGTTGTTAACTATTCATCAAATTAAATGTATGCTAATCCGATAAATTTGTTTCGAGAGACGATTTGCAAATCAATAGGATGGGATCAGCTGTTCGGGTTTTGTTGGGATCGACTACTAAGTAGTCGAACAGCGACTTATAGCTCGTAGTTATAATGTCTTTGAGGTACAGTCGTTTCGAAGGATTACACGATTTTCATACAAAATTCATACAACTGACTCGGTAACGATTGATAATGATGAAAATAATTACAGAGTATACTTTATTTCTTATTAATGATACGTTAACGTTTTGTTTGTGTGTTTAAATACTAGCACATAATAATCAAAATAAAAAAAAAATAAAAAATTATTTATTGTTCGTCTACAATAAACAGTTGTTGGGACCACCCTTTGAGCGTTTTATTGCTTGTGTTGGGAGACACACACCACTACTATTTTTGTTTTATAACACGTAAAAAAAAATTAAAGTGATTATTTCGTAGGTAAGTATTTCGTCTTGGTGGATTAGCTAGGCACAGAGTAACAAAGGTCTACACCTGTACAGTCCTTGCTCCTTGCAGCCCATAGATCACCCCCAATAGATACCGCATACAAGGCAACTGACGCGCGCCTACACGTACGTGCATTTGCATGATCACGACATTAGTGTCGACCAATACAGACCCGTCAAGTCCAAGTATGAATTAGAAATAGCCAATCACAGCGCATTTTTTGTCCCCGCAAGTCGCGCCTTCTGCCAAATTTTTTGAGTTCAAACTACAAGAAAATTTCACTTATGCGGTATCTATTGGGGGTAATCTGTTGCAGCCACTTTCAAACATCTATTTTTATGAAATTGGAAACATAATTTACAAGCGATAATACTGAAAATTCATATCTACAGCGGTTTGTCGCATTGCGTTCTGTACAACGAGAATGAAGTGATTCCGTAGTATAAACTTTAGTTGTTTTTTTTTTTTTAATATCACATTATTCTCAATCATGTGGTATGCGTGTTGAAATAAATAGGACTCCGAACAAGATTAAAGAGTTTAATAAAATTACAACAGAAAGACGTGAAAAAGATGAATGAATGACAATGGTGTTATTTATAAATGCCATGGTAACAAAATAGGGTTGTGTATTTACAAGAATATTATACAAATGTAGGGTCGCTACATCACCCCCCTGGGAGAGTTATACTCCGTCTGCAAACCGAACTGGCTTCCGAATCGGACGACCAGAACGAGTTGTGTGATGCTGTGTAGATGTTGGAGTTGCTGGAGTGATATGTGAGTGATGACTATTGTGATTGGCATGTGTGACGTCTGTGTCATGTGACAAGATGTGTGCTGGCTTGATCCTGTCTACACTGACCACAACCGAACCCCTGGGTAACTTTATAGTAAAAGTTTTGTCACCTCTAGCTAACACTTCATATGGTCCTGAATAAGGAGGCTGTAAAGCACTCCGAACCGTGTCATTTCGCAAGAACACATATGAAGTACTTTGCAAGTCTTGATGCATGAACACAGGTTTGTTCCCATGATGCGTCACTTTTGCGGGCTTGAGAGTAGCAATGTGTTCTCTAAGCTGTGTTACAAAATCATTAGGTAGGATGGCCTTTGGCTGAGAGGACTGGAAAAACTCACCAGGTACTCTCAGAGTTTCTCCATATACCATTTCTGCGGGAGAACACTTAAGGTCTGGCTTCCATGCTGTCCTTAAGCTAAGGAGTATAGATGGTAGAAGCTCAGCCCAGTTACTGTCACCATGTGCCATGATAGCTGCCTTTAACGTGCGATGCAGTCGTTCGATCATGCCATTAGCAGCAGGATGATACGCTGTTGTGTGTTGTAGCTTCACCCCACATAAGTCAGAGAGACTTCTGAACAGATGAGAAGTGAACTGTCGGCCTTGATCTGTCACAACCGTTTGAGGACACCCAAAACGAGCTATCCAAACGTTATAAAAAGCTTTAGCGACAGTATCAGCTGATATGTCCTGTAATGGAACAACTTCTGGCCATCGGGTATACCTGTCAATTGCAGTGAGGAGGTATCGATAATCAGAAGCTGGAGGTAAGGGGCCTACCAAATCAATATGCACGTTACTAAATCTTGCATTTGGTAGACTAAACTGTCCTACAGGAGACGAAACATGCCTATGTATTTTAGAGCGCTGACAAGACTCGCAAGAACGGGCCCAAGTACGGCAATCATTCCGTACGGAAGGCCAAACAAACCGATCGGTCACGAGCTTGACAGAAGCTTTGACGCCAGGGTGACTTGTACTATGTAGAGAGTCGAAGACTTGTCGACGCAACTCCTTTGCTACCAAAGGACGAGGCCTCGATAATGATGTGTCACACCATACAGTAACATTAGACCCTGGTATTGGTAACTGCTCTAATTTTAAAGATGTATTGCAATCGCGGATCAGCTGTTGAAGTTCGGTATCATTCACTTGATATTGCGCTAAAGTTTTAAAATCAACCGGAGTTGAGATTGACTCGATACGCGACAAGGCGTCTGCCGTAACGTTGTCCTTGCTGGAAATATGCCTAATATCAGTAGTGAACTGAGCAATGAAATCAAAGTGATTGAATTGACGTGGAGAACGCTGACGATCGTTTTGCTGAAATGCAAAGGTGATAGGTTTATGATCGGTGAAAATGGTAAAATGTCTGCCTTCGATCATATGACGAAAATGTCTAACACTCTCGTAAATTGCGAGAAGCTCTCTGTCATATGCGCTATACAAACACTGAGACTTATTAAGCTTCCTTGAAAAGAATGCAAGCGGTTGCCATGCGTCATTCACCAATTGTTGTAAAACCGCTCCCATTGCTGTATTTGAGGCGTCAGTAACAATGGCAAGCGGCGCGTTCAGAACAGGGTGAGCAAGTAAAGTATACGACGCAATACTATCTTTGCATTTTTCAAACGCTTCAAGTTGCTTCGGTAACCAAGTAAGCAGTTGCGAGCCTTTAACTTTGGGTCCGGACAACATATCGTGAAGCGGCGCTTGTGTGACAGCAGCGTTAGGGATAAAACGTCTATAGAAATTTAAAATACCTAAAAATCTACGTAACCCATTGACAGTTTTTGGTACAGGATAATTTTTAATGACCTCGACCTTGTCGTCTAAGGGTCGCGTACCTTGAGCAGAGACAATATAACCGAGAAATATAACTTCTTGCTTTCCGAAGTTACATTTGCCTTCGTTAATGACTAGGCCAAAATTTCGCAGTCTATCAAAAACCTGTCGGAGATGATTCTTGTGCTCCTCGTTATCCTTGGAGAAAACAAGAATATCATCTATGTATGAGTAAACAAATTCTAAACCTTTTAAAACCTCATCTAAAAACCTTTGAAAAGTTTGCGCGGCATTGCGTAAGCCAAACGACATATAGGGGAACTCGAACATGCCAAACGGAGTTGTGATTGCAGTTTTAGCAATGTCATCTTTATACACTGGAATTTGGTTGTATGCTTTGACAAGGTCTATTGTAGAAAATATAGTGCTACCTGTTATGCAGTGAGCAAAATCCTCAATATGCTTAACTGGATACCTGTCAGGAATTGTGCGTGCATTGAGTGCGCGATAATCTCCGCACGGTCTCCATCCATCACCTTTCTTGGGTACCAAATGTAGAGCAGATGCCCAAGGAGAGTCCGACCGACGAGCTATTCCATCTCTAAGCATGTCCTCGAACTGCTGCTTAGCGATCTTGAGACGGTCAGGAGCTAGTCTGCGAGGTCGGCAGAAGACAGGAGGGCCTGAAGTTGTGTGAATGTAATGGACTGTAGAGTGTTTGATGTTCCGGAAAATGCCAGGAGGTTTGGTGATATCTGGAAATTCAGCAAGTAAATTATGATATTCACTGGTGCCTGAAATTGCTTTGAGACCAAGTGTCTGACAGTTGGTAACGGAACCTATTACAGATAATTGAGTAATATTATCTAACAGTCGTTTATGCTTACAATCAACTACGAGACCGTAATGAGACATTAAATCCATACCTATTATGGGCTTATCAACATCAGCTAAGATAAAATTCCATATAAAATCTCTCCTAAGGCCTAAATCCAGATGTACTGTCATTAAGCCATAGGTTTTAATCATGGTGCCGTTTGCTGCACTTAAACTATGAGTAGTAGGTTTACAAAAATGTTTAAGAAAACGCTTAGGAAGTACACAAAGATCTGAACCAGTGTCAACTAAATACTGAATCTTAGTTCTTCTGTCGGTAACAAAAAGACGACCTCCAAGTACCTCAGGACAGCCAGTCGCCGTCTCTATTGACTGTCCCGCGTGTTTTCCGGCTTGGTGTTGAAGTCACACGGCGCCACGCATTTTGTAGCATGTGCGCCAAACCGTTGATGGTACCAACAAAAATATCTGCTTCGACTTCGCTGCCTTCTTTGATGATGACGACTGTATTGAGGCGATCGACTGCGACGTTGATGAAATGCGACCTCGGCGAGTATGCTGTCCACTCGAGATGTGACCAACTCGTCTATTTTCTTGACCAAATCGTCAACGTTAACCGTCGTTACTGCTGCGGCATTCGTAGCGATGACGGCCTGAACTTGAAGCGAAGGCGTCACCTCATAAATCTTATCAGCAAGATCAGCTACTTCATCCAAACTTGTAGAAGACTGTGTCGCGATAATTGATTGGACACTCGCAGGCAATCTACTTGACCACAGGCTTCGAAGAAATTCGTCGGATACGCTATTGGATGCCAACGTCCGTAAGTGACGTAAAAATTGACTGGGCTTACGATCACCTAATTCTTCGTGAGTCAGTAGTTGACGCAAGCGTTGGTCTCTTGACGTCGAAATTCTCTTTACCAATTCCTCCTTCAACTTCTCGTACCTGCCCGTACTGGGAGGGTTAGTGATTATGTCTTTTACCTCTCTGGCGTATTTGTGGTCTAAGTTGGCAATTACCATATTAAATTTGATTGAATCGACTGATATACCTGCGAGGTCGAACTGCGCCTCCACCTGCGCGAACCACACGTCGGGTTCTTCCGGCCAAAATGCTGGGAGTCGGACTGCAACACGACTGACGAAAGATGTTCCGGCCGTGCAATCCTCACAACTATCTTTTGGAGTTGACGTCATGCTTACTAACTCCTCGTCGTGGGTCACCAATGTGGTATGCGTGTTGAAATAAATAGGACTCCGAACAAGATTAAAGAGTTTAATAAAATTACAACAGAAAGACGTGAAAAAGATGAATGAATGACAATGGTGTTATTTATAAATGCCATGGTAACAAAATAGGGTTGTGTATTTACAAGAATATTATACAAATGTAGGGTCGCTACAATCACATTATTGAAATACTTCATTGTTCTCAATTTTATTGAAAGAGATTAATTTTCATGGTATTGAAATCTGGTTGACGCAACATTTTTTTTTTGACAGGAAATACATCGGTGATGACTTTGTTGTTACTGTTGTCCATCGTCGTTGGACCAATTACCAGTACATACGATAAATAATGCCATCAAAAAAGCTATCATGAAATACCTTTTTCAAATCCTTATGGTGAGCTCTTTAATTTGATACCCATATTGCATTACTTAATTAGCTATTCTTATACAATACACATATTGCATCAAAGTGTAAATAACTAAAATAAAATAAATGAATCAATAGACGAACACAATTACATTTATATAAAGACAATGGTATCCTGTTTTCGGAGTATCATTCTGTTGCTATTTTGAACTTCATCAACAATACACCTACCTTAATTACATCACGACATGCCATGTTACGGGTGACTGGCTCATAGCCAACTTGCAATGAGTTTCAGGCCTCGGGAGCCAATAAAAAAACGAGCAAGGCTGATAACTATGACACAATAGGACTGAACATAAGGAATAAGCGCATATAGATAATTTTAATATAGCTAGTCTATACAAATAAATAAAACTAGAGTGTCTGTTTGTAATATTAAAATAACCGCTTTTTACTAAGTGCATTTGCATGTATACACGGTACAGTCGGCCGCAGAAGTAGCTTAACATTTTAGTACCTTGTCACATTACATTTCTTGAATTTGTCACAGATGTTGCTAGGAAACCGTCGAAACAGTTACCATTACAAAGTACTAAAATGTTATGCTACTTCTACGGCCGACTGCATGTACACGATACATATACCAAAACTACATTTTTTTCAATTTTTGTCTGTCTGTCTGTCTGTTTGTTCCGGCTAATCTCTGAAATGGCTGGACCGATTTTGAAGGGACTTTCACTGGCAGATGTAACAAGAAGTAACTTAGGCTACTTTTATTTTAGAAAAGAAAATATTTTGTTAGGCGATACGAAGTTAGCCGCGCGGTTTCCTAACGGACCAACTACGTACGCACAACTAGTGGAACGGCACAACTAAGTGTTCCCATCGGTACAACTACATTATTGTCAATTAATCGCAGTTTCCTAACGGACCAACTACGTACATACCACAGAACACTTATACCCTAGAGGTACATATGCACAACTAGTGATATGGCACAACTAATTTGTAAGTGTCTTTGTGAGTTGTATTGTCCATGTCACCCACAACACAGGGAATCCTAGTGTGGGTATAAGATTGAGTAGCGTTAAAAAAATTAATAAATGATTGTCTTTATTATAAACGAGTAACCGCCCTCGCTTTGCTTCGGTTTTCTAATTTTTTAAACCTTGGGTTACATTATTGGAGTTTTATTAAGGATCCCTAATTTTTTTGAAAATATAATATAGCCTATGTTACTCGGGGATAGTGTAGCTTCCCAACAGTGAAAGAATTTTTGAAATCGGTTCAGTAGTTTCGGAGCCTATTCAATGCAAACAAAAAATCAAATCTTTCCTCTTTATATATTAGTATAGATAAAGAGGAAAGATTTGATTGTTTGTTTGCAACGAATGAACTCAAAAACTACTGAACCGATTTTAAAAATTCTTTCACCATTAGGATGCTACATTATTCTTGAGTAACACAGGCTATGTTATATTATCGAATTTTTGGAAATTCATTCCCTAAGGGGTAAAAATAGCGGTTGGAAGTCACTTTCATACAAACCAACTTCGTCAGTTTTAGAGTTATTTTAAAATTTTATTAGCTCAAAATTAGAAACAAAATTTAATAATAATGCGTTGGCAACTTCGTCAATTTTGAAGTAAGAAGAGTGAAAATTTGTATTTAAGCTTGTATATAAAATTAACTGTATCACGGTTTTCCCGAAATTCATCCCCTAAGGGATAATAATTAGTCACTTTTGAACTCAGAAATGTGAAAATTAATGTGTAAGCTTATAGTTAGAAACAAAAATTAATTGTTATAGTTGTAACATGGGGAGAGAAGGGGAGCGGGAGCGGGAGATTGAGATGGAGATGGAGGGGAGAGGGAGAGGGAGAGGGAGGGGGAGCGGGAGCGGGTGCGGGAGATATGAACATAAAAACTATAACGGCTAAGAACGATTTTAATGATCTTTGATTTGTTACATTCTTAGGCGATACGAAGTTCGCCGAGTCAGCTAGTTATGAATAAAATTACTGTAATAGTAACATAAAAAACTCTTTTTTATTCAGATTAAGAATCTCTCGATTTCTCCCGATTTTTAGCTGGCAATCTTACCGATTTTTAATATTCAACTTTTGCAACACTGCGCGCGCTACTGCGCGCAGAGTATGATTTTCACGCAAAAATTTCGACCGAGATTAGCCCCGTAAAATGTATGCGGCATCCCGGTATTTCTGGATGCTGGTATCCCGGGATAGCATTTTCTAATCATCCTTTATTTTTATTATTTTTTACTTACAATAAGTTAATGCTTGACATTGAAGTATTATTACTAGCGTATAGAACCGACACCGCGAACACAATGTATGTTCCAATGAATTGGCGCCGATCGGCTTCAATTTTCAATGGATTCGTTCGATTTTGAAAGGAGAACGGGGGCTCAATTTTGAAAATAGAACCTCCCAGCGGGACACACATTTTGTTCGAGATGTCTGTTCTATGACATTATACTTTAATGATACCTGACCACAATCCCACCTGATGGTAAGTGGAGATGTGGTCTAGGATGGGTAGCGCACTTTTCTTGAAGACATCTACGTCATAGGTGGGCGGGAACGCAGACGCAGGCAAGCTATTCCAATCTTTCGCGGTGCGCATAACGAAAGACGATGCGAACCGCGACGTCCGTACCGATGGGATGTTCACCACGAAACGTTGAATACCCGCCGTGCGTCGTGTCGTTCGATGGAGGAACGGGGAAGGGGGAATTAATTCAAATAATTCCTACGCACACTCTTCAAAACGTGCCCTGTAGAAATCCGAGAGGCTGCTCTGCGCCTGTGCTCGAGACTTTGCAGATTGGTCTCAACCATATCTGAGTCACCAATGAGCCTCTTCGCATGCCTCTCCATCGAATCCAAAGCAGAAAGGAGGATGGGCTGCTCGCGTCTGTAGGAAGTTACTTGGATACCGAATACCCTACACGTGTCCCCTGGGTAGTGCTAAACGAGCAGCAACTCCGGTGGTAGGCCACAACATCGGCTGCCGGCTTAGGTTACCACCCATTAGACAAAGCCATGCCGCCAAGCGATCCGTCTTGTTCCAGCGTGATGTCTAATGAAGCCGAATGGAGGATGGGTCTGAACAGTTGCTTGCGTTGATGTACCGGTTGTGACGGGTTGGTGTTTGCTGTGTCGGGAACTTAGTCGCGGAGGGCAGCAAGCCTACCATACCTAGACTACCCTGGTTACACATTGGAGCATTATTTTCACCCTCGCGCCGGAGTCTGTGTGTATGCCCGCAATGACATCTGTTGCCAGCGCCTCCATCATCCCGAAGACCCTACTTTCTCCACCATTTGGGTTTTGGTATACACAGGTACAGACAAAGTCTTGTATTCTTGTGTCTATCGTTCGCACAGCGGTGACCAGGAGACAACTCGTCTATTTGAGCACCTTAGCGTGACGGCTGATGTGGCTTTGCAACGGTACCGTACTGCGCAGCTGGTTTTTCTGGAGGATTTTAACGCCTGTCATCAGGACTGGCTGTTCCCATACCAGAAAACCGACCATGCAGGGAGAGAAGCGAGGAACTTTGCCTTATCGCTTGGCCTCTCCCTGCTGGTAAAGCAAGCGACTAGGGTGCCCGATATTCATGGCCACACAGCAAACTGCCTGGACCTTCTGCTGACAACCGATCCAGACAGGTACGTTGTTCAGGTTTCCTCCCCGCTGGGAACCTCCGACCACTGTCTGGTGAAATCTGTTTCGTCGTACTCAACCCCCGAATATGACTCGGGAGGTATTCGGCGAGTATGGCGTTACAGGTCAGCAGATTGGGATGAGATGCGACACTTTTTTGCATCTTATACTTGGCGACAGGTCTGTTTTTCTCCTGGAGATCCGTCGAATTGCGCGGATGCTATAACCGATGTGGTTCGTTAAGGGATGGAGTATTTCATTCCTTTTTCCAACGTTCTCATTGATAGCAAAGCTCGCCCATGGTTCAACGCCGAATGCGCTCAGGCTGAGAAGCGTAAACATTCGGGGTATCTTGCCTGGGTTGATGCTCAAAGCCGCAAAGCTCCGGATATTAGATCTAAGAAGAAAGCCTTTAACCTTGCCGCGAAGTCCAACAAAAAGGCATTACAGAAAGTAGGTATCGACTGCATTAGACATATCGGCGCAAAAGTCTCTCGCCAGCCATGTGGCAGTAGAGCTTTTTGGTCCCTCGCCAAAGCGGTCGAGACTAACTTCTGTCGTCCCACCCTGCCTCCGCTGGTGAAACCAGATGACTCTCTGGCTCATACAGCTGAAGAGAAAGCGAACCTTTTCGCTTCTCTGTTTGCTGAGAACTCACGTCTAGACACTAGCAACATCCATCCACCACAGATACCTAATTGCGGTACTTCTATGTCAGAAGTCCGCATTCACAATAAAGAGGTACTTAAGACCCTGCGAAGTCTAGACGTGAAGAAAGCCAGCGGACCAGATGGTATTCCAGCGGTAGTACTAAAGACATATGCACCCGAGTTGTCTCCTGTGTTGACACGCTTGTTTCGCCTCTCTATCGAGACTGGGATAGTTCCTAGATCGTGGAAGCTTGCCAACGTGCAGCCTGTGCCTAAAAAAGGCAGTCGTGCTGACTCCACTAACTATCGGCCTATCTCAATAACCTCCTTACTCTGTAAGATTATGGAGCGTGTATTGAACTCACGGCTCATGGCATACCTAGAACAGAACGATGTCCTCAGTGACCGACAGTACGGTTTCCGCCCAAACCGGTCGACAGGAGATCTAGCGTATGCCACTCACATCTGGAGCGAAGCCCTCGAGAAAAATGGGGAAGCACTTGCTGTTTCCCTTGACATCTCGAAGGCTTTTGACAGCTGGGTTTGTCACACTAGCCTTATGAGCAAACTTCCTGCGTATGGCCTATCCCCTGGCCTGATCGACTGGATCAAAGACTTCCTGAGTGACCGTTCATTCCGAGTGGTTGTCGGAGGTTGTTTGTCGCATTCAATGACAACCAATGCCGGAGTTACTCAGGGGTCTGTTCTCACTGCAACGCTATTTCTGCTGCACATTAACGATCTGCTCATGCCCGGTATCTATGGGTACGCAGACGACAGCACGGTTGTGGAGAGATACCTGCCAAAGGGTCGGGACAGTAAAGACCATATACAGTCTGAAAGAGAGGCTATGGTAGAGCGTATGAATCTTACACTTCAGGCAGTCTCCGAATGGGGCAATGCCAACCTAGTGGGATTCAACGCCACAAAAACACAAGCGTGTCTATTCATCGCTAAAAGGAGTCCGATCATCTTGACTCCTACTCTTCGGAATGTATCCCTGAATTACACTGACCGCCTTCAGTTATTGGGCATTGAGATATCCTCGAACCTTAACTTTGGGCGGTTCATTGAATCCAAAGCTAAAGTAGCTGCTAGGAAGCTTGGAGTCCTAGCGAAGGTGCGGCGGTACTTCACACCACAACAGCTTTTAACGTAGTATAAAGCACAGGTTCGGCCTTGTGTGGAGTACTGCTGTCACATTTGGGCTGATGCTGCCAAATGCCACCTGTCAGCATTGGATTCAATAGAAAGGCGTGCTAAGAGGCTTACTGGTGACCCTAAATTGTTTGAGACCAATCTTCAGAGTTTCGAGCACAGGCGCAGAGTTGCCAGCCTCTCGGTGTTCAACAGGATACATTTTGGAGAGTGTGCGCAGGAATTACATAATTTGATTCCGCCATCCCCTTTCTATCATCGAACGTCCCGACGCACGGCAGGTATCCATCCCTTCGTTATTAACATCCCCCCTGTACGGACGACGCGCTTTGCTTCACCATTTATTATACGTACAGCGAAGGATTGGAATAAATTGCCCGCGTCGGTGTTTCCGCTCGATTATAATGTGTCTTCAAGGCAAGAGTAAATAGTCATTTACTAAGTTAATGCGTTTTACCATCTATGACTACATCACTGGGATAGCAGTCAAGCATTAAATTATAAGATACGAGTAACCGCCCTCGCTTTGCTTCGGTTTTCTTATTTTTTTACACCTTGGGTTACATTATTGGATTTTTACTAAGGATCCCTATTTTTTTTTGAAAATATAATATAGCCTATGTTACCCGGCGATAGTGTACCTTCTCAACAGTGAAAGAATTTTTGAAATCGGTTTAGTAGTTTCGGAGCCTATTGCAAACAAAAAATCAAATCTTTCCTCTTTATATATTAGTATAGATAAAAAAAGAAAGGTGACATTTGGCTACACCTGCCCAAATTTGGGAACATTACTCTACACACGGCTTTTTTTTAACTTTTTAAGTGCCTATTCTCTGTAATACATCTGTAATAAATGTACACGAATATTTTGATGCTAATTTCACTTTACTACAGGAAATGACATAAAGTGACGTTTAAAATTCTCTTATTTAATTTATTCAAAGATATGACAGAAGTAGCCAATATCATAGATAATGTCTGAAGAGGTTCTTATTAATCGTATTTATCAGATTGTACTTAGTTGTACCGTTAGGAATGGTTTTAGTAAAATAGTTGTGCTTAGTTGTACATAGTTGTACCGATGGGAACACTTAGTTGTGCCGTTCCACTAGTTGTGCGTACGTAGTTGGTCCGTTAGGAAACCGCGGTTAGCCGGGTCAGCTAGTTTTAATTATAATTGGCTAAGTTAAATAACTACTTCGTAAATAAGGTCGTTAGTATAATTCTTCCGGGCTGACTCTCTACTTGGGAGAATAATATTAATTGTATAGTATTTTGCCATCTCCGTTCTAATCCATGCAGCCACATCGTTGTATTCATACTAAAGTTCACTTGAAGACAATGCTATTGTCTCTCTACCTACTATTGTATCATGCATAAAGATTTAAATAATAACATCTATTAATTAGTCGATGTTGTACTCGTAAGCCGTCGGTAACTCTTTTAGACTACATTACTCCACGAAGGTCGAGGACGTAGTGGAGTACATAAGACAGAAGACCACCTTCAGAATGAGGGTTGAGCGGTTGGAGTCTCGTCACAATGTAAATTTCAACTCCTTTGTGGTGAGATTGCCTACCGAACAGCTGTCGACCTTCATGAAAGAAGAGTTCTGGCCGAGAGGTGTGGTATTCCGGCGTTTCCGAGGCCGGTTACCGGATACCTCGCGTCACACGACGCCGTCCATTCGTGTAGCATAGTATTATTATTTATGTTATTATTCGTGTAGCATAGTATTATCATTTTATTTTATTTTGTATTAACTTGTATGTATTAGTTTGTAATATTTTTATGTGTGTATTATATCTATGGGCCTTAGTTGCCTGAAAACAAATGGATAAATAAAAAAAAAAACAAAAAAAAATTTAGGCTTTTCTTTTGTCATTCATTTAGCCACTAGTTCCTTCTTCGCACTGGAGTAGTTTGGATTAATACCTTCTAGGTTCCTTATAATGTGACCCATGCATGAGTTGCTAATTGATTAACGCCATAACCTAAACGCGTCGTGTGACTCTCGAGTTCCTGATCCTGTATTTAACTCTTACTCCCAATAAATTGTAGGCCGCAATTAACAATAACTGCAATTCCAATTTCAGCCCAATAGCTTTGTAGTTATATATATGTTATGTAGTTATATATATGTTATATATTAAATACAACGTGTATACGGGTAAGTACACAATTTTCTTTGAGTTAGGTTTAAAATTATAAACAAAGAAAATTAACCAACTTTATAAACATAATGTTGTTTTAAAAATACTGTAGAATATAGTAAAACGCCATCGCTGAATTTTTCTGTAGGTATTCTTTTGAATTACGCAATGTACCTAGCTAGCTATTTTAATTTTATTTTTTGTTATCATCTAAGAGTTTTTTTTCTGAAATGTATGAAAAAGATTTACCATACCACCCAGAAGTTGTAAAGCTTAAAATTCATAAGTCCCTTCTACGTTATCATTATGATGAGTTATTTCATTAACACTTTAATAACGTCATACAAAATGACATAATGTAAACATTTAACCATTCTGTCTGAGCATAAAAATGTTATGAGCCTGTGTTTGAATAATTTTAGCGATAGGTACGTAAACACGGAGTAGGTACCTACGTACCTATACAAAAATCACGTTGCGTTTTTTAAAAAGTTCAACTCAGGCTTAACTCTGAAACAATGTTATAGGAATAAAAACGTTAAACAAAATAATGTTTTAGAAATGGGTTTTGCAAAAGCAAAACTCGCCTGTCCGAAACAATTTTCTGAATTTCGATATAGAGGCTGAATGTTTTAAATTGGAAGGTAAAATAGATCGCTATTTGTGTTCAGTGTTAGATAACAGAAATAGATTTAATATAGTTAATAGTATCAGGCGTTACTTTGCGGAAATCCATTGTTATTAACTTAATAAGAAATTATTTTACCAAATAGCTCATGGACATTAATAAAATTAGTAATACCTACTGTATTACTACAGGTAGCAGGTTTTGTGATGGGTACACTGCCTCAATATCTTAGGAATTTCGGACAGTATAGGTAAGTTATTATAATACATAGGTAGGTCTATTTTGTAGAATTATCATCATGAATGTCCATGGGTGCAATGTTGACAACTTATCATCAGGAAGCTCTTTGGTTTAATTGTTTTTTTTTTTTCGAATGGAAAGTTGCTGTTGGCTCTAGGCTCAGCCTAGAAGTTTTTGCGAAAAGGGAGGACTAACTCCCCCTCTTCGAGAAATATACGAACGAACGAAAAATACGAACGACCTAAGGGCGCCTCCTGGATTCACTTGTCAGATATTAAGTAAAAATGTTATGTATTATTTAGTATTATTCTAATTAAAATAAAACTTATTTCTTAAAAAGAACATTAACAAAATAAATAATTTTAAACCGGTAGAAAATAAATGAATTTAATAATTTATGAATTTTACTCAATTTAACTTATTCAAACTTATCTTTTTTCTAAATGGAACTCTTAAACCTTCGTCCAAACTTTTATCTTTTTCCTTAAAAAACGCTATAAAAAGTAATGAACAAAAGTTAATGAGTGAAAGTTGATAAGCGTTGAGGAAATTGTCATTGTTAAAAAGGACAGAGTGTAGAACATTAATTTAATGTTGTTCGAGTTTTTAAGAAGAATAAACGCAACTAAACTCTGGAACACCTTTTCGATCCACCCGAGCTTGTTTTTATGAATTTCGAAACGGAACACATAAAAACTGGCCAAGTGCGTGTTGGGTCACACACAATGTCGAGTTCCGTAGTAGTAAGTTCATTGACTTTTATTCATATACTAGAATAGGCGACGTTTCTTTGACCTTTGACGATATAATTTGAATTGAAATAAGACGATTTGAATATATTTTTTGCAGCGGTAGGATCGATGGGGATTTTTCATATTTTGTTCATAATGGTGTGTTCCCAACATTTGTGTACCAATTTTCAACGTTGATATATTAGTTCATTGAATTTTCAGCTGTATTATTGCAAAACTAAATGTCTGTTTTGACTGGACTGTCTTTAACTTTAAATAAGGTGAATATATTTTCCAGCAATTTATTATCGTAGTAAAATTCATGAAATTTATATTAAAAGTAAATGGTGTTTTAATTGTAACAGTAAATGTTTCATATCTATTTATTCTTTGTCTGAGTGCTTTAATTAGTAGTTTAATTCAGTAGGATTTGGTTTAGTATCAAAAATATCCAACTATCCAAACATCTTTTTTATGGATATAGCCGGCAAACGAGCCGACGATGGTAAGTGGCTATCGTCACCCATGGACATCAGCAACACCAAAGGCATCACTGATGCGTTGCCTGCCAAGAAAGAGAGAAGAAAAAGAAAGAAAGAACTGGCTTTTAAGCCCCCAGCCGGAACACGACGAGTCGTTTGGCGGCTGTCTCATGCTTAAGGGTGGTAGCTATCCAGGCGAACACCATGGAGAAATAATAATGGTAATAATGGTAGATATTAATTAACAATTAAAATCAATATTACCAATATAATCCCTCGAAGGGCCCTACCACTAGCGGGCCGGATTTAGTCGCCTCTTACGACACCCATCCGGCTTGGGATTTGGGTTAGTATTCTAAGCCGACCCATTACGGTTAAAACATCACATACTTTCCCATTTATAATATTAGTAGGATTAGCAATCCTAACAATCCTAATAAAAGTAGGATGTATCACACACCGCTAATAAAACACGAGTGAATGCCACAGCTACACTCGGTTTGCAGACGCCTGCATTGCGACCGAATGCTGATAACATCGGCTACAGCGAGCTAGCGGGTTAACTACAAAATTTGTGGTTTTACCAGTATTACCAACATTAGCATACTTACTTACCGCTAAGCTACCAACTTAGTAACAAATATAAGTTCGAAAGCAAATTCAAATTTCAAACTTTAAGAGGAGGCCGTGATGGGAATTTATGCTGAAAGTGGGCGTGGCCACTATCTTTTGTCCTCGATGTTCTTCTTTCCGTCATGTCACTCACTTCACAAGCACAGCACAGAAAAACTACGGAGTAGTACTTATTCATTAATTTTTATTGCATCTAAAAATTATAAAACAATTATTTTTTAACAAAAAATTGAACCAAAGAAAAAAAATTGAAAATGAAAAATAAAATAAATCATTTAGTATTATAATTTAAGATCCTAAATTATTAACAGTAAATAAATAATTATGAGGCGGTGCCAAACAGATGAAAAAACAAACAATTGCGGATCAAGGATAGTACAGTAATGTAATGACTTCTTGTATAAAATTTGTCAGACAGCTATACCTACTGAGCCTGCGCTCGGAAGCGAACAGCATAAGCGCCAAACTATTTTTTTATTTGGTTTTTAAAACTACTATACTACTACTATACTACTATGGATTTTCACAAAAATATATGTGAATTTACATAATTTACATCATATTATAATAAATTTTAATTTCAAATGTCAAGGGAAAACAATAATTATTAATAATTTCTGTTTTTCTTTTTCTCCTCTATTTTTTGGCCGGCAACGCATCAGTGATGCCTTTGGTGTTGCTGATGTCCATGGGCAACAATAGTTACTTACTATCAGGTGGATTGTCAGCTCGTTTGCCGGTTATTTCCATAAAATAAAATAAAATCGTCATTTAAATTCTTTCATTGAATAGTAGCATTTGTCAGTTAACCATATAAGTAACTCTATTTTAAATTTAGTGAAAGTTAAGATTTTTAATTATGTTTTCAAGGATTTTATTATATATCGTTTTCGAAGTCTAATTTTTTGAACGTATCCCTGATCGAGAAGAAGGTACCATAGTACACATAGTCGATTAGGGTATCTGGTTGCAAAATAACAATTATTTTTCTTTTCCTGAAAAAGGTGCATAGGTATTTGTTCTAAAAAAATACCAATCTCATATAATATGTATATACCTACCTGTCAATGACAATAATTATAGCTTCCTATAGAGAGGCTTGCAGCTAGTGTCTGGGTTAACATTACAAATAGCGCGTATACATCGTTTTTGAGCAATGAAGACTTTATTGCAATCTGTAGAGTTTCCCCATAAAAACTATACCATACCTTAAATTAGAGGCAACATAGCCGTGGTAGGCTTTTAAGGTTCTTTACATATTACTTATTCTTGGTAGAACGAAACGAGAAATTTTTGTACAAAGTTTGACGATGTTGAAGAGAATAAATAATCTAGATACGCGGTAGCGTCTCAAGCCAATTTCAAACTAACAGAATTGGCGAGTAGCACCGTGTGTAATATTACATGAACCATTTGGAGCCACTTTTGACCACCTCATAACTCAAAAACTATTCAACATAAACCTATCAAATTTTATTGAAACTTTAACATTTATTGAGACTTGCGAAATACATATGTGTTCCAAATTTCATATACACATACATACATATGATATGTTTCATTATATTTCAAGCTGAACATATAATGAAACATATCAGTTTTAGTACTTTGTGAAGCTTTCAACGGGGGGAAGATGTTAAGTGTCCCAAGTGCCTTTGGGAAAGTGTGTGTGGGACATTATTTCCAGTGTATTACGTCGTTTCATTTTTAATGTGTGAAAAATTATTTTTCTCTAATCTTGTATAGCGTGTAAACGACTAAATTTTGTATTATTTCCGAAATTATACCAGTTTAAAGTGATTCGAAGTATTGTTTCAAAATATATTGTAGCACGTTATGTCATCGAACATAAACTACTTATAACTATATAACTAGCTTTTGCCCGCAGCTTCGCCCGCGGTAGAGATCGATTCTTTACAAATCCTACTTACTTTTACTTAGTTAGATTTAGTTGCATATGTAAACATGTATCATTTGATAGCGTGATTCAGAACTTGCAAATGAATTTTACTAACGCCATCTATTAGCAACATCCGGAACTAAATATTTAGCAACTAACAAAATATCGATCTTCCCATGGGGATGTTTTACCGCGGTATAAAGTAGCCTACGTTACTCTCCACCCTCCTCACTAACTCCATACACAAAAACCATACCATTTATCAGCTTCGTTGCGACGTGAAAGACGGACAAACAAACAAACAAACACACTTTCACATTTATAATATGAGTATGGATAGAAGTATAGTTGAATATCGTATTTATTAATATTACGATATTATAACTGGGATTTAGTATTAATAATTATTATTTCAATATTAGTGGACATCAATAGTGGAACGTCATTACTTATAAATAATGAAATAATAGGTATTTCAGACCACGGCGCACTAACTACAGATTTAGTTGAAGAGCACTATAACAGTTCATGTATAAGGTAAACAATTAATCAGTAACGTTATGAATAAGTACCTTCTAATAATTTCTGTACAAAAAGTAATGATTTCCCATCAAAAACATAAATGTAAAGTGAGAGCCAATTAAAAAAAAGAATTGAGATCTAAATGGGTGCCAAGTTCTGTGTAGAAAAGCCTAAAATTTTAGTCACAAGAACATATAATTCAAGCTTTACATTTGAATTGGCTAGTTTTCAGTTAGCAACCAACAAACCAAATTTTAGAAAAGTAACATAGTTCATCAACCTAAAAGACTTAACGAAGATAATTATACAAATATATAGCTTAGGTAGGTACGTGAAAACTAACCAAGTCAAATGTGCAGCTTGACGTACATGTTCTTGTGACTAAGATTTTAGGTTTTTCTACACAACTTGGCACCCATTTAGATCTCAATTTTTTTTAATTAGTTCTCACTTTACATATATGTTTTTGATGGGATACGTTACTCTTAAATTCCCTAATACATTATTCATTAATAAAACTCGCATAGTGTTAAGTAATGTATCAATTTGTTTTAAAATAGGCAATAGGTAAAACACAATTGAATAGAAAACAGATTATTTTATGTATACAAATTATATTATAAAGGTTGAATTTTCAAAGTGTGCGTGGATGGCCAACTCTGAAAGTATGAGGAATAGCGAACAATGCTGAAAGGAGTCTCGGGGCCGATTTTGATGAAAACTAAAACTGCATCATTACATCAAAGAAATATCTGTAATAATTTCAAAATTATCATATTTTTTAATATTCATTACGTTATTAATTTAACGGAACGTAGTTAAATTTAAGCGAAACCTATTTAAAAATGTAAGACCAATACAGTACATGATAAAATAACTTGATTCAAATTCACTCCTTGGACACTGATGATATCCATCATAATTCGATATAAAAGGCGACACGAAGTGAATTCAGTCGAAGAATAAATCTGTGCATACGTGAAAATAGTAAGTAGGAACTTGCCAGAAAAAAACTCATTTTTTGCTTGGTCTTACTTTATGTAGGATACTATCTCATCAAAAACATAAATGTGAAATGAGAGCAAAGTTCAATAAAAAAAAAGAATTGACATCTAAATGGGTGCCAAGTTCTGTGTAGAAAATCCTAAAATTTTAGTCACAACAACATGTAATTCAAGCTCTACATTTAACTTGGCTAGTTTCTACTAATACTATATACACGTATATTTACAATCTGAGTGTGGGTGTATGTTTTAAATCTTCATAAATAATGTATTGACTTCCCTTTAAGTGAGGATTTTCAAAAAAAAAAATGGGTCAAAGTTAACTTTTGTTCATAACGATAAACTTACATAAAAAAATATATTTATTACTCTAAAACTGACGGAGTTGGTTTGTATGAAAGTGACTTCCAACCCCTATTTTTACCCCTTAGGAGATGAATTTCGAAAAATCCGTTCTTAGCTGACGTCTTCCCGGCAATCTCCTTGAAAAATTTCATTTTATTCATTATGTAAGAAACTACCGAACCGAATAAAAAGCGGCGAGCCTCCTTTTGCTTTTATATATATAGATAATGTATTACGCAACTGAACAGTAATTTAATTATTCATTCTCTTACATATCATCAAACATTTTTATTTAAGTACAAATAATAAAATATAAATAATAAAACAAAACTACTCCATTTCCCTGTGCTGTTTAGTTTTCCCCAATTAACGTTTTGACAATCATAAGCAAAAGTCAAAAACTTTATACGCTGCTTCAAATTCTTTAATAAAAAGCGTATAAAAAATAGCGCAAAGAGACATACGTCCGACGTCGATGAAGACCGCAGTCGACTGAACGCACATCATAAAGACAGTGTGGGAATGAGTTCTTGTATGAAAATTGTGAGACAGCTATACTGAGCGTGCGCTCGAAACTGACCGACATAAGCGCCAAACAACGTTTTTATTTGGTTTTTAAAAACTACTTCATGTTTTTTCACAAAAAAACACATGGATTTAGATGTGTTAATGTACTATATTTTAAAAAGCATTCCATGCACAAATTTCTTTAAATATCGCGGTGGCAAGCTATAATGTAAATAATTAGAGCCAACTTCATGATTTTTTTCTATCGATAAAATTTCGCGTTATCGTGTTTTCATTTTCGAGCAGATTTAAAGTACATAGTCAAAAAACATATACCTAAGTATTACGCTAATAGCGTATACACTTTACGAAATATATCCAAAAGAAAATCAACCAAACGGGCGCGGCAGCGCCTTAAGTACAATCTAGTAGAAATATTTGTATTTTCCGCGCTCATTTTTGACGTTCAAAGACGTACAGTACGGCCGCTGTATCTTGGCGCGTCTGAACATAGGCTTTGCGAACTTTAGCGCATGTAAGACAGAGATGGCGACACGAACATGCTATGGTATGACTGAGACATAATACGCCGTGTATCGAGCATTGGCGAATTATGTTACTGCTCAGCCTTCTGCATGAAGTTCAGACGCACCAAGATACTTACAGCGGCCGTACTGTACGTTGCTCCATTTTGGATTGATATAGGAGATAGCTGTCACAACCAACCAAGTGCTAGAAGTTCTTATGATCATCACTTTACCAAAAGGCCTCCGACTCGACTACAACTATCTGAGGATAACTAATAGAACTGACGGCGACATAACACTGGAGTAAGAAAACGCTCAAGGAATATGCCACAAATCATCACAATCCATTCAGCAATAATTTTAAGCTTTACATACTACCATAGAAGAAATAATAGAGAAGTACGGCCGACGTACCTTGGCGCGTCTGAACATAGGCTCTGCAAACTTTAGCGCATGTAAGACAGAGATAGCGACACGAACATGCTAACGTGTGACTGAGACATAATACGCCGCGTACCGAGCATTACCGACTTGTGTTACTGCGCAGCCTTCCGCGCGAAGTTCAGACGCGCCAAGATACGTCGGACGTACTGTACTTGATACTACTACGAACCTATTTACTGTTGTATGTATGGAAAAAGTATTGTACAATTTTATTTCTTTCAACTAAATTCTGCAACCACAATTGCCGTCACGCTTTGAGAGCTTTATTACATTTGAAAACGTCGAAAATACTTTTATACATTTAATATCCGCAATATGATTGGCTGACGAAATAAAAGATGTTATGATGATGGGCTATATAATTTGGTTTGTTAAGTACCTTGGCATCACAATGCAGGATTTGCTTCGTAAATTTTATTTGGCACAGTCTCTATTAGGAAGTTACATAATATTTTGGATTCAATACGTGCAAGTGCTATTCAGCTTTCTACTCGCGTCGTGTGGATTTGGATAAAACGTGTCTCAAATTCTTACTCCTAACCATACCTGCATGTATAGATTATGTTTAAACGATAATAATAAGCAGCATGAAGCAAGCTTCATAGCAGAATAAATAAGAGTTGTGATTTCACCAAGAAGTGTTGCCAGAGAAACAATTAGAAGCCTGATTTATGCGAAAAATGTCTTTTCTGTAGCATTAAATATTACTTAAGGACTCTGTAAAAAACCTATCTGCCTTTTAAAATTCTGACCCTTCATAAAGGCCCTATATCAAAATACGAAAAGAATCTCTTGTAAATCTAGCGCAAAAATGAGACGTAAGTTGCCTTCTTCACTTATAAAAACAATATTTAACAGTAACTTCCCGACTAGAACCGCGAAAGAAAATTTATAATTAAAAAAAGTTTATCAACTTCGCACTTTCACTGAACCTTAAAGTTTACTACTCTCCTACACTTGTAGTATAAATAAGTATTCGTCCACACAAACAAATCTTTCCCCATACATACCCTGCTGACCAGGCAGACGTTTTTCTGTAACAAGATTTATATTTATACTGTAGTGTCCCCTTCGCTTCCGGTAGATGGCGCTACTGTTACACAGCTAACTGTAAAAATAACTGCTTTTCGGGCGTATCTTGCTCGTATGCATATACCTAATATTCTTTATTACCTCGTATCTTCCAAACTGGTGAACGGATTTATTTAATTATGGTATCGTTAGATTTGTCTTGAGAACGTATAGATGTCTAGATAAGTAAAATTAAAAAAAAATATGGTGGCTGTGAGAAGCTACTGTTTGAAGTATGAAAAAATAAAAATAAATGGAATAATGCAATAAGAGTTATATTATTATTAAAGAGCTCATCATAAGGATTTCCAAAATAGTATGTCATGATAGCTGGTTTGATGGCAGGCGTTTTTTTTTAATTTTAATGTATACTAGTTGGTCGCAGATAAGTTACACGAAAAAATTATAAAAACCGTCCTTGAAGCGTATAGTATATTATGTCAAAATTTGCGCTCAATCGATGAACTTTTCAAGTTTTTAAAGCGTGCACAAAACCACTTAACATTTTTATATAATATAGATTATGTATGCTGCAGTTGAATTCATCTGAATGCCATCCTCTATACTTCAGTTCAGATATTTTTTTTTACTAGTTGCGTCATATTTCAGAAATGTTAACTAAACTAGGGCATTCGTTTACTCACAAGTCTGCGAGTACAATTCGTTTTATCAAAAAGATCTGTAGAAATTTTAGTCATTAGACGCGAGCCAGCGTCGTTTTATAAAAATATTTTAATATTTTTGGCAAGCAGGGTACATTTTATCTTGACATGTTTTTATTATGTTTAATACATTAAAAGTTTAAAACATCATGAAGGTAAAGCATTATTTCACTTTCCGAATTTCGAACACAATCAAAAACCTGGCAGATTTAAAAGAATTATTACACGCAATAGTTTTAAAGTTCGTATAAAAAACAAACGACCTGTGAACGAGTGAACGCATTCATTGTACGATACGAACGAATGAGCGGAATGATGGCCGTAAATACTTTGTTTTAGCTTTATTTTTAAAGTCGTTGGAAAATTCAATTATTATTTTCACTGCGTTCTAAAAACCTGAGGTGCGCTGCGTTTTTTAGTATTTATTATAAGAAAGAAAGGTCGTTGAATAAAAAATTAATAGTCCATCATATTTTTAGCACGCTAGCAATTCAAAATAACTCCAGCTAAAGCTGTGCACCTAGCATCTTATCTTAGTACACACTTTCATCATGTCGCTTTTTGTCTGTCGCATCGTAAAAAATTTACTCTCATATTTTTTTCCAAACGTCTCATAAGAAGTATAACTTCAAAAGTTAGTATTATTATTATACATATTCTTCAGTCAGTCAGTTTTTGTCACGTAGCAGATTTACACGGGAATGTTAAATCATTATTCTGACAATGTATTAGCAGGATTCCATTTCTTTAAACGGCTTAGCCTGCACACTCAGCCATGTCGCAGGTGCTAGCTATGTCTCGCTACATGAGACTAATATGATATTCTGCAAAATTTATCGTCTCTGGGATTAGCCTAATCTGCATCTCGTATATTGAATCTATTATTATGCAATATATTTTTTATGATTTAAACACGGACCTAAAAAAAAGACGGACGTAATCCCAACAACAAATTCAGTGAAGCACACATAGTAATATCAACTCTATTCGTATAAGTATACACACCCACACATTGACACCATACTGCGTCAATCGCGAATCAAAAATTACGCACACATGGTAAGCGGGCGGCCATTCTATGCTTCACTCTCGATTAGGCGAGGTTACGTCAGTCTTTTTTTCTGGTCCGTGATTGTAAATAAAACAATGTCTCTATTTTT
The DNA here is from genome assembly GCA_951805285.1 of Thymelicus acteon. Lineage (NCBI taxonomy): Eukaryota > Metazoa > Arthropoda > Insecta > Lepidoptera > Hesperiidae > Thymelicus > Thymelicus acteon. The sequence continues at coordinate 4,858,064 of OX638227.1, read as the reverse complement.
AATCAATGGTGAATTTTTAATTCGTTACTTAGAAACCGTATAACTTAAGAACACGATTGTGGCAAGCACTGATTATAAAATATATGGTATCCGTCTGTTTAGTGCTATTTTTAATCTCGACATAAAAAGAAGACGTGTCTCTGTAATCTTCCGTTTTGACTATGGAACCCTAAAAAGAGATCCTGATTTATTATTTGTAGAAAATGTGGAATAGATTTTCTTTCTTTTTTTAGGAAGTTTTTTGAAAGTAGCTGGCAAAGGAGCTGATAATCCATCTGATGGTAACCTGACTCATGCTCAAGGGCTAATCTCAGCTATCCAGGCGAACCCCATGGAGAAATAATAATAGTAATAATGGTATTAATTAACAATTAAAATCAATATTACCAATATAATCCCTCCGAGGGGCCCTACCAGCGAGCCGGATTTAGTCGCCTCTTACGACACCCATCCGGCGTGGGATCAGGGTTAGTATTCTAAGCCGCCCCAATACGGCTAAAAATAAACCAATAGGTATTGGTTCAAATTTCGAATATCGAAGAATTTGAGACTTTTATGTCTATATTTTTTGTATCAATGAATTTATTAATGAATTCTAAAAGTTATCTGTTAATTAATCTAAACAAACTAAAACCAATTAAACTAATCAGATGAAGCGTTTCCTTGTTATTCGATGAGTCGATAAATGTCTATGCTGATTGAAACAATAAATGAAAATGACTCTCTAATTTTTGTTTCATGTTATTATCTACTTTAGATATCTTAACTAATCGTAATTTAGATAGTAATGTAAATTATGTAGAATCATAATGTAAAAAAGATAGTTAAGATAGATTCCCTCAGATATCGATTAGATGTTTACTAAATTGCTTATTGCTCCACCAATCGCACTGGAGCAGCGTGGTGGAGTATGCTCTAGGCCTCCTCAAGAGGAGAGACCCGTGCCCAGTAGTGGGCCATTAATGGGTTGAAGCCAAATTGCTTACGCCTCAACTCAGTCACTAACGGTTACTTAAATCGCTCCTTAGTACAGAATTTGTATGGTGAATTTTTACTAAGGAGCGATTAAAGTAACTCTTAGTGACTCTGAGTTGGGGCGTTAATGCTTCATAATTAAGTTTGGTAGTGGTTGGAGGTATGTATTGAGTATTATAAATATTTATTAATACGAGTATTATTTATTCCGCACGGAAAATTTATATGGAGTCTCTTTAAAACCTTCAAATTGGCATATACAGTGCAGGAATCGCTGTATAGCCAGATGCCTAAAAGGATGTAGGCACTTTTTTGGTAAACTCTTAACATCGCCTATTTATACCATAACCATGGATCCCATTATCAGAACTTAATTTTGAAGTATCTTTCTTTTCATATAAAAATAATTTTCTAAATCGACTGATAAATTACTAACTTCATTGGTAGGTGACAAGTATAAGAAACAACCGAATTGAGAACGTAGTACTTTTTTGAAGTAATTAAAAATAAAACGTTCATCAACATAATATGAAATCATTATTCATCCGCCATAAAATACGACCTCGTTACCAATCAAAGGTAAAAAACAAAAGCGGGAAATTTTAATACGCGAGTAGATAGTTATTGTACGTTCTATGACACTTGAAACCACTGTAAGAAGGTCTCTGGTTAGTATGGCGTATGTATGGTGGCGAGCGTCCAAGTTATGTTGGTTTTGGTAGGTTTAGGTATGATTCAAATGAAATGTGTAGGTATTTGTGGTTAACGTAGGTATGCCGCCTCAATGTCGCTGTTGATCTCTGTTGGGGGCGGGGCGGTGGGGTTTCGGGTGGGTGGTGTGGTAGTGTTGAAGGAGAAGGAGGAGGAGGAGGAGGAGGTGTGGAGGTATGCAAAGCTGCTGGCCGGCAGCGGTGGTCGCTCGGTAGCTGCTCGGTAGGGACGCAGCTCCATAGAGGCTCCGCTCAGTGGAGCAATGGTGAAATTAGATAGCTGATGTTGATAACGAATATGTATATTATTTAAATATTCAGTAAGAGTGCTAGGCGCACACGCCTTATCTATATATTCCCACAATAGGGCCTTGAACGCACACCGCAAGTGGGCGTTGGTGATAAGGTGGCGGGCAATTTGTTATCGCTCGTTGCTAATAATGTTGGTGTTTTTAAATAATATAGTGACATGATTTTCACGGATGAGGGGAATGTAAAATAAAAACATATTATCTTTTATAATTGTACTTTATTGTGACCCCAAGCATAGGTGTTGATATATCCACCATGTTTTATTATGTATCGCTTATCATCATTTGCTGACAAAACTTTTTTTCTTTTAATTTGGGTATAAAGCGTGTGTTTATCACTCGTGAAAGTACACATATTGTCATAGTACACAGTTTCCTGGTCTAAACATTTTTTATAATCTTGAAAGAGTAATTTTCGTACAATCGGAGCGGAAATTCCTTTGTTCTTCTTAATGGTACTGATGTTTTTACAATCCACATTGTTATCACTTTGTAGAGTAAATGTATACATTTTAGAGCGTAAACCAACAAATTCTTTGATTATTTTTCCACAACATTCATCCTTCATTAGACCCACTACTTTTTTATTTATGAGGGGTAAATTATATTCATTGTTAATTGGATAATCTGAAGTATCAAATTTCAATTCCAAATCAGGTTTAATATCCTCATAGAAGTTGTTGGTTTTAATTTCGTATATGAATGAATCCGTATCAGTATACAATAATTGAACATTAGCATTGTATTTTGCTATCATATATGAGTAATGAAAGTCGTACATGGTATATTTTGATAATTCTAAGACACAGAATCCAACATAGATTGGTTTATTGTAAAATAATTCAGTTTTATTCATTTGAACGGCAACTAAATCCTCAGAAAAGACTTTTAAACTATGGAAATTTGGTAGAGCCACAAGTCTTCCAACACCATACTTTGGTTTTGTTCTAGTTTTTACATCCTCCCACCCATTACAGAGTTTCACATCTACTCTTTTGCCAACATTTTCTATTGTTTTTCCAAAAATAGAATTATTCATAAGCTTAAAAAAGTCTTTTTCAAATGAATTAGTTGCCGACATTCTTTTCAAAGTGTTTAATTCAATGTAAGTTCTTAACCAAGGAGATTGATTGAAAGAGAGTATTCTATGAATTTTTTTACATATTAATCCATTTTGTACACATTGTTTTAAATTCATATAGTGAATTATGTAGTGATTTTTATCGTTTAAAGTGAGTAAAAGTTTTTTATTTCGACCGTTGGGTGGGGATTTTGTTTCCGCACAGAATGGATAATCATTGTGCAAATCGTGTAAACTGCTTGGATACTCCAAGTCCACTTCTAAAATGTATCCCACTTCCGAGTTGGGTTCCTGTGTAAGAACATTGAATGAGTCAATATCTGTTTGTGATAGCCATTGAAAGTTATTTATAGGCAAGTATTGACTCATAGCGTGGCCGTACAGATTATTAACATCTAGGTAAACAATATAAGTGCTCTCCTCGTTGGGTTGAAATGATTCACAAAACTTGTTATTCGCTTTCGCATACCTTTTCGATACTTGACTAATACCACCTCTTATACCACTCTTTATAAATTGTATCATCTCATAATCTACAAGCAGTTCCATTGTAACTTTTGTATGTTTCAACATGGCGTCCCACGATAATGATGGAGCTGTTAAATATCTACATGGGTCTAGTTTATACGATGCTAAACAGACTTTACGGAAGTTTTCAAATACTTCTGCCAATAAGAGAACATCAGTTTTCAAATATAAATCTGAGTATTCACCTAGGGTGGACACATTGAATGTCTTCCATACATTTTGAGCGTGAATATAATCGCTTTCAGATATATGAGTTTCAGTCAATTTACTATAAAACATTTCCTTATCGGGTAAATGGGATTCGTCTAATTTACTCCAACAATCCACATATTCATAGGGGAAAACACCTTTTCGCGATAACAGAGCGATTTCATCGGTATTGGGAAAAAAGCGATGTAATATTTGATATTGATCAGGTGAGAGATTTTTTGCAAGTTTGTCTAAACTTGAGGACATGAATTTGAATGAGTCTATAAATCGAATATTAATATTCCTATCACATTTTAAGGTTTTAGTGAATGAAATATACTTTTCTTTATTTTGAGGTATACACTCTATATTACCCCCATCTTTAGCCAATTCCTTAATGAATAAATGGCTATCATAACCGGATAAATTGTGGAATAGTATTGGTACATAATTGGGCAACTTATAATTCACATTGCAAGATCGATGCGCTAAACCTCGAATTTTACCCGTCAGATGACAATGATCAATGACTTTATCGTCTGTGGGTGAGAAAGACTCTTCACAAATGTGACAAACACCATTTTGTTCCCCATATCTTATATTGTTTAGACTTTCAGTGTTCTGTATTGGAATTATTTTTGATAAGATTTCGGAGATTTCAACAACATCATTTTGTAAATAATTCACAAATTTCTCCACACAGTCTTCACCGCGATATGTCACAAACTTAGACAGTGATTCATTGTAGTTGCAATGTATGTAGTAGGCAAAACTGCATGGAATGTGTTTATGTGAATATTGGTTTTCTGTTAAAGGTTCTAAAATTGATTCAAAATCAGCGTAAACAACAAACGGCACACTTAACTTGCAGTGATAGTTTTTAAACTTTAAATATTTTTGCTCCTCTGTTGGCAATTTTATTATTTTTCCCTCACATCCCACTCTAATGTGCAGTTGATGTTTAGCTTCACTTGAAAATGATTGTAAACATTTATCGCAGAAAAACATTTTGCGATTATTTTTACTAATCTGTGAGCTAATTAAACGAGATAAATTTTTTATCCAAGAATAGTGAGCTTTACCACTTTGTTCATGATATAGTAAATTAACATGATGTTTACTACTTGCTTTTGATGATATATACAATGGGTGAATGGTTTGCTTAGATTTTATACCGTAAACGTTAACACTTATATTATTTAAAGTTTCAAATCGCTTAATGTCCTTAATGGTCACAGGCTGCTTGATGTCACGAGTCTTGAATACACTTTCATAGTGCGGGTATGACGTCACACGGTCTAAACGTTTATTAACAGGCGCGGGATATAAAGCTGATAACACTGCCCAAAAAAAGCAGGCTTCATCACTATTTTTCACATTCACACAAGCACGTTTCAATTTTATCCATTGCGGTAGAGGTATGTATGATGAGCCTCCTCTCATGTCTGTGCACTTATTTAAATTCACGTGTAGGAATTCAATTTTCTCCAAAGCCCAACCACTATCACGCTCTTGAAATTCTTCCATTTTGCATAGTATTGTGGAAATCATGTCATCATAAAAGTCTGTTATATCCGACGATTGATCCAAACAAACATTCTTCGTGTTGAACGACTTCAAGTCCCGAATAACTTCATCGCTGGCGGCGGTGGTGATGATGAAAGTGCAGAAAAATTCGAAGTTGACTTTAATTCTGTCATGCACTTCTAGTTCAGTTTGGAGAACTTTAATTATTCTCCCTCCCACTTTCTTAAAGAATTTTTTTATGTTCAAGTGTTGACACCCATTGACACGATATGTAACTATTCGGCTCTTATAAAATGATTCAATTACCTGAATGAAATAATCACCGTAATCCTGCTTGCATAAACTCATATGGCGTTTTGATCTTGAATGTGCCACAAGTTGGTTGGGTGCAACACTTACTCCACAGAACGGACATTGATAGTATACCATTTTGTTTAATTTATTAAAAAACTTTTTCACAATGCGCGTCAGTCACTCACGTCTCTACAAGGTTGACTCACAAACTGATAAGTAATAATTGCGCCGCAGCTATACAACTCTTGCTTTTATAGGTTAATGAGAAAACACACACACACACACACACACACACACACACACACACACACACACACACACACACACACAGCATTTGCAGGTTTCGCGTATTAACAACTTTATTTATAAGACAATAATGATTAAAATACAATGAATAAAATTATGGTTTGACAATTAGGACAAAGCGATAACAAAACAAGCATACAATTACACAATATTATTTTTATCTATCCAACTCTTCTCATTCATATCGAGTCATATTACATAAACTTTATCTCCCTTGTTTTAAGGTTCTAATTAGTCTTTCCATTATAAATACATTCTTAGTGCTGTATGTAGAGTAGTGATTAATATTGTATCGTTTCATGTGCGCTTGAAACTTATCGTTATAAACTCTAGTCCGATATCAGATTGAATATTTTCTCGAGTCTTCACTTAAAATAACACTCATTGCTTTAGTTACTTCATCGCCTCTTTTTAACCGACTTCAAAACAAGGAGGAGGTTCTCAATTCGACTGTATTTTTTTTATGTTTGTTACCTCAGAACTTTGGACTGGGCGAACCGATTTTGATGATTGATTTTTTAATCGAAAGCTGGTGGCTGTCATATGGTTCCACATAAATTTTATTGAGATCTGACAATGGCATCCATGAGAAAACCACATAAGTCGTAGTAAATTTGTGTTAAGATTTGCGCGACAAATTGACGAATAACTCAATATCACGGCAACCGATTTCGATTATTCTTTTTTTCATCGAAAGCAGGTGCTTGTCATGTGGTCCCACATAAATTTGAACGAGATCTGAAAAGTAGTTTTTGAGACTTTGAAGTCGGTTATTTTTTGTTAGTAAAATTTAGATTATACTCTTCAACCGTTGAGCCCACACATATCATCAATCATCATATCAAACCATATAATAAAACTGTAATTTTTGTTTCTTTGTCTGTACGTTTCTCAGGAACGGCTTAACAGATTTAGATGTGGTTTCCACTGATATATTGTAGTAAGCTTGGATTCATATTTAGTGTTTTTTTTTATTTCAATCAGCTCACAAATAAAAGTTATATCAATTTTAAGAATACCCTCCATACAATTATTGAGTATGGGTTTACCGATAGGTTTACCAAAGTGAAGCGAGGGCGTTTACTAGTTTGGAATAAGTATCAATACAGATCAAGATATGTTCATATGATCTGTTCTCCCTACAAAGCAAAGCAAAGCAAAGCAAAGCAAAGCAAAGCAAAAGCAAAAACATGAATCATGATGTAATAATGTGTGTGCCTGTTGCTTATAACTGATGTTTCACAACTGACGATGTAGTTATCTGTTTGTATAATTTATTAATTCACTCCTTAAAATCTTCAATATCTTTTACAATGTTCTTCAGTTTTGTATTTCTTACATTTGTCCTTTAGTCACTATATCGTTTATGCGAATCCCTCTTTGAACATTGATCAATATTTTATTAAAACAATCAGTAGCATGTTTTAAAAATTTTATATTATCACCACCAGCTACATTAAGTACTAAAGGGTAGGATTGTATACGTCATAAGAATGTTTCTAAACGAAGGATGTGAGGGAATGATGCAAGATGGTGTGATCTGATTAAGGTGGAGAGTCGGTCAGCTTTGTGGAGTAGTGGAGCGGCCAATCACAGCGAAGCTTGATGTCATAGTGCAACACAACACAATGCTGGAGTATAGTGCGCTTATCAGTTGTGGTTGATGTTGTATGTTGTAAGCAGAGCGTTGACAAATTGTAAAGGATTTGTTAATTATGTATTAATTTAATGCGACCTGATATGCATTCTGTTCAAAAATAAACTGATCTGATAACCGAGCTGATATCCGTTCCGTTCAAAAATAAACTGGTTTGATAACCGAGCTGTTCAATCCTATTGATCTTCCCTGATAAGGATGATATTCAAATGTATATAAGAATATATTTAAACATTGTCTTGTGAAGAAAGCTGACTCAATTTGTGTCGCATTAAGATAGATCAATATAAAAATCAGATGAAATTGCTGTTGAAGGATGTTCATTTATTGCTGGTTCTGGCGCACTCAAAACCACTGTAAGAAGGTCTCTGGTTAGTATGGCGTATGTATGTAGCGGAACGTTCAAGTTATGTTGGTTTTTGGTGGTTTGTTCACGTTTCAAATGAAATGTTTCTTATCAGCTCCCGTAGGTATACCAGTTCTATGACACTGGAGGTCACTGTAAGGCCTCTGATTGGTATGGAGTGTGTATGGGGTGGAGAGTTCAAGTTACGGTGGTATGTGTTTACGTTTCAGTGTTTCTTATCAGTGTTGTAGGTATGTGGGGAGGGTGTGCTGTTGATCTCTGGTGAGGCGGAGAGTTGAGCTTCCGGGTGGGTGGGGTGGTGTTTTTTATCAGTGTGTGCGTGTGTTGAAGGGAGTAGGAGGGGGTAAGGTATGCAGAGCTGCTGGCCGGCAGCGGTGGTCACTCGGTAGCCGCTCAGTAGGGGCGCAGGGGGCGCAGCTCGATAGGAGTGTTTTTTAAATAATACTTCATCTTCATTCAATCTTCATTAGTGAATATCAACAACACTCTATCGTGAATATCGACAACACTCTACTCTCTCTGCGCCCCCTACCGAGCAGCTACCGAGCGACCACCGCTGCCGGCCAGCAGCTCTGCATACCTTACCCCCTCCTACTCCCTTCAACACACGCACACACTGATAAAAAACACCACCCCACCCACCCGGAAGCTCAACTCTCCGCCTCACCAGAGATCAACAGCACACCCTCCCCACATACCTACAACACTGATAAGAAACACTGAAACGTAAACACATACCACCGTAACTTGAACTCTCCACCCCATACACACTCCATACCAATCAGAGGCCTTACAGTGACCTCCAGTGTCATAGAACTGGTATACCTACGGGAGCTGATAAGAAACATTTCATTTGAAACGTGAACAAACCACCAAAAACCAACATAACTTGAACGTTCCGCTACATACATACGCCATACTAACCAGAGACCTTCTTACAGTGGTTTTGAGTGCGCCAGAACCAGCAATAAATGAACATCCTTCAACAGCAATTTCATCTGATTTTTATATTGATCTATCTTAATGCGACACAAATTGAGTCAGCTTTCTTCACAAGACAATGTTTAAATATATTCTTATATACATTTGAATATCATCCTTATCAGGGAAGATCAATAGGATTGAACAGCTCGGTTATCAAACCAGTTTATTTTTGAACGGAACGGATATCAGCTCGGTTATCAGATCAGTTTATTTTTGAACAGAATGCATATCAGGTCGCATTAAATTAATACATAATTAACAAATCCTTTACAATTTGTCAACGCTCTGCTTACAACATACAACATCAACCACAACTGATAAGCGCACTATACTCCAGCATTGTGTTGTGTTGCACTATGACATCAAGCTTCGCTGTGATTGGCCGCTCCACTACTCCACAAAGCTGACCGACTCTCCACCTTAATCAGATCACACCATCTTGCATCATTCCCTCACTTCCTTCGTTTAGAAACATTCTTATGACGTATACAATCCTACCCTTTAGTACTTAATGTAGCTGGTGGTGATAATATAAAATTTTTAAAACATGCTACTGATTGTTTTAATAAAATATTGATCAATGTTCAAAGAGGGATTCGCATAAACGATATAGTGACTAAAGGACAAATGTAAGAAATACAAAACTGAAGAACATTGTAAAAGATATTGAAGATTTTAAGGAGTGAATTAATAAATTATACAAACAGATAACTACATCGTCAGTTGTGAAACATCAGTTATAAGCAACAGGCACACACATTATTACATCATGATTCATGTTTTTGCTTTTGCTTTGCTTTGCTTTGCTTTGCTTTGCTTTGCTTTGTAGGGAGAACAGATCATATGAACATATCTTGATCTGTATTGATACTTATTCCAAACTAGTAAACGCCCTCGCTTCACTTTGGTAAACCTATCGGTAAACCCATACTCAATAATTGTATGGAGGGTATTCTTAAAATTGATATAACTTTTATTTGTGAGCTGATTGAAATAAAAAAAAACACTAAATATGAATCCAAGCTTACTACAATATATCAGTGGAAACCACATCTAAATCTGTTAAGCCGTTCCTGAGAAACGTACAGACAAAGAAACAAAAATTACAGTTTTATTATATGGTTTGATATGATGATTGATGATATGTGTGGGCTCAACGGTTGAAGAGTATAATCTAAATTTTACTAACAAAAAATAACCGACTTCAAAGTCTCAAAAACTACTTTTCAGATCTCGTTCAAATTTATGTGGGACCACATGACAAGCACCTGCTTTCGATGAAAAAAAGAATAATCGAAATCGGTTGCCGTGATATTGAGTTATTCGTCAATTTGTCGCGCAAATCTTAACACAAATTTACTACGACTTATGTGGTTTTCTCATGGATGCCATTGTCAGATCTCAATAAAATTTATGTGGAACCATATGACAGCCACCAGCTTTCGATTAAAAAATCAATCATCAAAATCGGTTCGCCCAGTCCAAAGTTCTGAGGTAACAAACATAAAAAAAATACAGTCGAATTGAGAACCTCCTCCTTGTTTTGAAGTCGGTTAAAAAGAGGCGATGAAGTAACTAAAGCAATGAGTGTTATTTTAAGTGAAGACTCGAGAAAATATTCAATCTGATATCGGACTAGAGTTTATAACGATAAGTTTCAAGCGCACATGAAACGATACAATATTAATCACTACTCTACATACAGCACTAAGAATGTATTTATAATGGAAAGACTAATTAGAACCTTAAAACAAGGGAGATAAAGTTTATGTAATATGACTCGATATGAATGAGAAGAGTTGGATAGATAAAAATAATATTGTGTAATTGTATGCTTGTTTTGTTATCGCTTTGTCCTAATTGTCAAACCATAATTTTATTCATTGTATTTTAATCATTATTGTCTTATAAATAAAGTTGTTAATACGCGAAACCTGCAAATGCTGTGTGTGTGTGTGTGTGTGTGTGTGTGTGTGTGTGTGTGTGTGTGTGTGTTTTCTCATTAACCTATAAAAGCAAGAGTTGTATAGCTGCGGCGCAATTATTACTTATCAGTTTGTGAGTCAACCTTGTAGAGACGTGAGTGACTGACGCGCATTGTGAAAAAGTTTTTTAATAAATTAAACAAAATGGTATACTATCAATGTCCGTTCTGTGGAGTAAGTGTTGCACCCAACCAACTTGTGGCACATTCAAGATCAAAACGCCATATGAGTTTATGCAAGCAGGATTACGGTGATTATTTCATTCAGGTAATTGAATCATTTTATAAGAGCCGAATAGTTACATATCGTGTCAATGGGTGTCAACACTTGAACATAAAAAAATTCTTTAAGAAAGTGGGAGGGAGAATAATTAAAGTTCTCCAAACTGAACTAGAAGTGCATGACAGAATTAAAGTCAACTTCGAATTTTTCTGCACTTTCATCATCACCACCGCCGCCAGCGATGAAGTTATTCGGGACTTGAAGTCGTTCAACACGAAGAATGTTTGTTTGGATCAATCGTCGGATATAACAGACTTTTATGATGACATGATTTCCACAATACTATGCAAAATGGAAGAATTTCAAGAGCGTGATAGTGGTTGGGCTTTGGAGAAAATTGAATTCCTACACGTGAATTTAAATAAGTGCACAGACATGAGAGGAGGCTCATCATACATACCTCTACCGCAATGGATAAAATTGAAACGTGCTTGTGTGAATGTGAAAAATAGTGATGAAGCCTGCTTTTTTTGGGCAGTGTTATCAGCTTTATATCCCGCGCCTGTTAATAAACGTTTAGACCGTGTGACGTCATACCCGCACTATGAAAGTGTATTCAAGACTCGTGACATCAAGCAGCCTGTGACCATTAAGGACATTAAGCGATTTGAAACTTTAAATAATATAAGTGTTAACGTTTACGGTATAAAATCTAAGCAAACCATTCACCCATTGTATATATCATCAAAAGCAAGTAGTAAACATCATGTTAATTTACTATATCATGAACAAAGTGGTAAAGCTCACTATTCTTGGATAAAAAATTTATCTCGTTTAATTAGCTCACAGATTAGTAAAAATAATCGCAAAATGTTTTTCTGCGATAAATGTTTACAATCATTTTCAAGTGAAGCTAAACATCAACTGCACATTAGAGTGGGATGTGAGGGAAAAATAATAAAATTGCCAACAGAGGAGCAAAAATATTTAAAGTTTAAAAACTATCACTGCAAGTTAAGTGTGCCGTTTGTTGTTTACGCTGATTTTGAATCAATTTTAGAACCTTTAACAGAAAACCAATATTCACATAAACACATTCCATGCAGTTTTGCCTACTACATACATTGCAACTACAATGAATCACTGTCTAAGTTTGTGACATATCGCGGTGAAGACTGTGTGGAGAAATTTGTGAATTATTTACAAAATGATGTTGTTGAAATCTCCGAAATCTTATCAAAAATAATTCCAATACAGAACACTGAAAGTCTAAACAATATAAGATATGGGGAACAAAATGGTGTTTGTCACATTTGTGAAGAGTCTTTCTCACCCACAGACGATAAAGTCATTGATCATTGTCATCTGACGGGTAAAATTCGAGGTTTAGCGCATCGATCTTGCAATGTGAATTATAAGTTGCCCAATTATGTACCAATACTATTCCACAATTTATCCGGTTATGATAGCCATTTATTCATTAAGGAATTGGCTAAAGATGGGGGTAATATAGAGTGTATACCTCAAAATAAAGAAAAGTATATTTCATTCACTAAAACCTTAAAATGTGATAGGAATATTAATATTCGATTTATAGACTCATTCAAATTCATGTCCTCAAGTTTAGACAAACTTGCAAAAAATCTCTCACCTGATCAATATCAAATATTACATCGCTTTTTTCCCAATACCGATGAAATCGCTCTGTTATCGCGAAAAGGTGTTTTCCCCTATGAATATGTGGATTGTTGGAGTAAATTAGACGAATCCCATTTACCCGATAAGGAAATGTTTTATAGTAAATTGACTGAAACTCATATATCTGAAAGCGATTATATTCACGCTCAAAATGTATGGAAGACATTCAATGTGTCCACCCTAGGTGAATACTCAGATTTATATTTGAAAACTGATGTTCTCTTATTGGCAGAAGTATTTGAAAACTTCCGTAAAGTCTGTTTAGCATCGTATAAACTAGACCCATGTAGATATTTAACAGCTCCATCATTATCGTGGGACGCCATGTTGAAACATACAAAAGTTACAATGGAACTGCTTGTAGATTATGAGATGATACAATTTATAAAGAGTGGTATAAGAGGTGGTATTAGTCAAGTATCGAAAAGGTATGCGAAAGCGAATAACAAGTTTTGTGAATCATTTCAACCCAACGAGGAGAGCACTTATATTGTTTACCTAGATGTTAATAATCTGTACGGCCACGCTATGAGTCAATACTTGCCTATAAATAACTTTCAATGGCTATCACAAACAGATATTGACTCATTCAATGTTCTTACACAGGAACCCAACTCGGAAGTGGGATACATTTTAGAAGTGGACTTGGAGTATCCAAGCAGTTTACACGATTTGCACAATGATTATCCATTCTGTGCGGAAACAAAATCCCCACCCAACGGTCGAAATAAAAAACTTTTACTCACTTTAAACGATAAAAATCACTACATAATTCACTATATGAATTTAAAACAATGTGTACAAAATGGATTAATATGTAAAAAAATTCATAGAATACTCTCTTTCAATCAATCTCCTTGGTTAAGAACTTACATTGAATTAAACACTTTGAAAAGAATGTCGGCAACTAATTCATTTGAAAAAGACTTTTTTAAGCTTATGAATAATTCTATTTTTGGAAAAACAATAGAAAATGTTGGCAAAAGAGTAGATGTGAAACTCTGTAATGGGTGGGAGGATGTAAAAACTAGAACAAAACCAAAGTATGGTGTTGGAAGACTTGTGGCTCTACCAAATTTCCATAGTTTAAAAGTCTTTTCTGAGGATTTAGTTGCCGTTCAAATGAATAAAACTGAATTATTTTACAATAAACCAATCTATGTTGGATTCTGTGTCTTAGAATTATCAAAATATACCATGTACGACTTTCATTACTCATATATGATAGCAAAATACAATGCTAATGTTCAATTATTGTATACTGATACGGATTCATTCATATACGAAATTAAAACCAACAACTTCTATGAGGATATTAAACCTGATTTGGAATTGAAATTTGATACTTCAGATTATCCAATTAACAATGAATATAATTTACCCCTCATAAATAAAAAAGTAGTGGGTCTAATGAAGGATGAATGTTGTGGAAAAATAATCAAAGAATTTGTTGGTTTACGCTCTAAAATGTATACATTTACTCTACAAAGTGATAACAATGTGGATTGTAAAAACATCAGTACCATTAAGAAGAACAAAGGAATTTCCGCTCCGATTGTACGAAAATTACTCTTTCAAGATTATAAAAAATGTTTAGACCAGGAAACTGTGTACTATGACAATATGTGTACTTTCACGAGTGATAAACACACGCTTTATACCCAAATTAAAAGAAAAAAAGTTTTGTCAGCAAATGATGATAAGCGATACATAATAAAACATGGTGGATATATCAACACCTATGCTTGGGGTCACAATAAAGTACAATTATAAAAGATAATATGTTTTTATTTTACATTCCCCTCATCCGTGAAAATCATGTCACTATATTATTTAAAAACACCAACATTATTAGCAACGAGCGATAACAAATTGCCCGCCACCTTATCACCAACGCCCACTTGCGGTGTGCGTTCAAGGCCCTATTGTGGGAATATATAGATAAGGCGTGTGCGCCTAGCACTCTTACTGAATATTTAAATAATATACATATTCGTTATCAACATCAGCTATCTAATTTCACCATTGCTCCACTGAGCGGAGCCTCTATGGAGCTGCGTCCCTACCGAGCAGCTACCGAGCGACCACCGCTGCCGGCCAGCAGCTTTGCATACCTCCACACCTCCTCCTCCTCCTCCTCCTTCTCCTTCAACACTACCACACCACCCACCCGAAACCCCACCGCCCCGCCCCCAACAGAGATCAACAGCGACATTGAGGCGGCATACCTACGTTAACCACAAATACCTACACATTTCATTTGAATCATACCTAAACCTACCAAAACCAACATAACTTGGACGCTCGCCACCATACATACGCCATACTAACCAGAGACCTTCTTACAGTGGTTTCAAGTGTCATAGAACGTACAATAACTATCTACTTACGCGAAAGAACTTTTATCCACAGAAAATCCCTGACGCCATGAATAGCGGACGCTTTTGAATTATGTAACAGGTGAGACACTGAAAAATATCGGAATATATTTCAATGTATCATCCTATACATATATATAGCTGATGGTGCCTCTGACTAAACGCTTACACATTAATAAACATGTAAACTTTGTCGTAAGATTTCTAAATTTTACCTATCTTTGCCAAAAGTCCTTCGCTGCTACGCACAAGTTTTCTACCTTCACCGTCAAGTTAAGTCGCACCGAGTTTCTTACGAAGCACTGACAAGAACCCTGAAGTTTTTCATTTATATAAACGCTTATACACTCATACCCTTCCTGCACTAGGTTATTCACTTAAGTCACGGGTGGCATGGACGACACATATGTATAAACACATTACAATAACACCCATGACCCGAGTACAAATATTTATCTGTCACATAAATATCTGCCCCGGCCGGGAATCGAACCCGGGACACCTCGCTTCGCAGGCAGGGTAGCTAGTTACCTACCAAATAGGCTACAGGACACACACACATAACTTCTTGTTCGCTTATCTCTAACCTACAAAATTATAAATTAGGGTGGATATTTGTTACTCCTTCACGCAAAAACTACTGAATAAATCTTTATGAAATTTATTTATTTATTTTTAAGGATTGCCAACGGAAAGTACACTACACCTAAAATCTGGATAGTGTATAGTTCATTAAAAAACTGGCAACATTAAAAAATGGCTGTGAAAAAAAAAAGAAGAAATATATATGGCGGAACGATAATTGGGGTAGGACAAGGAAAATTATTGTTACCTTTAGAATAAGAATAGAATGGTTAAGAATAATCGGGATATTATAACGTGTTTAAAGTATGATAAATCCAAATAATTGTACAAAGGTATATTGAGAACTAACAGATGATGAGTCATTTTGGAGTTTACAATAGCAATTATATAAACTTATACAAGTGTACCCAATTATAGACAACCGCAACTCACAATCAATTTAATTTATAGGTAGATCTGGAATAAGATATAGGATATTTATTATACCGGGAAACGTGGGCAACGCCGCGGGCAGAGTGCTAGTATATTATACTTAATATTTGCCCAGACGATGCTTTACATAAAAGTCAAATGTTTAATCGATGAAATTTGATATTGGCGATTTTTTTTGGAACTGAGCTAAAAGGTTATTTCACAACAACTACACAATAAAAAAGCTTTCATAACCGATGTTACTTTATAACTACGCTACATATAAAATAGGTTATTTTGGGATGAAAACGATGATATTCTTGCAAACAAAATCACTGGTCCTGCTGAAAGAATATAACGAATTCGCTGATTTTCGTCAAATGATAAAGATTAAATGTTGAATAGCATTACGGTAAGTCAATCTGCACTCATGATTTATTTATAAACTTATTTTATATTCAGTCACCATCACGGTTGGAAAGTGTGAAAAGGGCTAAGATTACATCGCTTTAAAGCCTTACTCTGTCGACAATCGACATCCTACTCGTAAGGAGCGTTAGGGATGTAAAGACATTTTTTTTGAGTACACAGAAAAAGTCGCAGATGCAAAGCAAAGCAAAAGTCTCGGATAAAATTACTGACTCCCTGGCACTGCGACCGAAATACGTCAAAACATTACACCATTCATTCATTCATTCATTCATTCATTTGGCTGGTTATATTTGGTAGATATTTCCTATCAACCAATATACGTAAAACATTTCACGATTCATTAGTTCATCGATTTTTGGTGCCGAATGAATGCAAGGAGATGAATTTGTGATGAAGAGCCAGGGGAAGATTCAAAGCAGGTTAGTTAGTTTCACAACGTGCAAAACTCGTTGCATGAAATGTATATTTCCGTATGACCATAAATCAGCCTTTTAGTCAGTTTAATTACTGCTCTTGTCGCGGTCAAATATTGGATTTGCATTTTAAAACACCGTCCAGGGAATTAATTAATGAAAAGTTAACAGTTGTGCAATTTCTCTCACGTAGCCTTGTGTACGTAAATATTTATACATATAAAAATGTAAACTTAAATAAAATATTTTTAAATTACCGTTTTATTACTATCGCAAATTGATGAACATAACAATAATATGTATTTATATTTATTTGAAATTCGTGACGTTAATACAATCACAAAGCCTAGAGATGGAATTATAACCAAAAATTATGTGTGACAAACTCGGTTCCTTCATATAAAGGCTTAGCTGTTTTCTTAAGCTTTTTAACCGACTTCAAAAAGGAGGAGGTATTCAATTTGATTGTATTTTTTTATGTTTGTTATTTCAGAACTTTCGACTGGGTGAACCGATTTTGATGATTCTTTTTTTAATCGAAGGCTGGTGCTTGTCATGTGGTCCCACTTAAATTTGAGCTAGATCTGACGAGTAGTTTTTGAGTAATTTTGAAGCCGTTTCATTTTTTCTTGGTAAAATTCAGATTATCTTTTACTTGAGAAGTTGTATAATAAAGTATGACATTTAACATCGTTTAGATTAAGGACAAACTTGCATTGTTTTTCCTTACATTATTCATAATAATAATTATTAAATTCGACATAATAAGCCACAGTATAACTCACAGCATCTGCTATTAAAAATAAATTCATACTGAATGAACTGAACTGATGAACTTTCATATCGTGCCTTAAGTTCCACGTAGGTTCGACACTTGCGCTCGCTTGAACATGTTTCATCTATTATAATTATTATAGGTATATTGGCGAGCTAATGTCAAACTTTGGAACTTCAAAGCTCCTGTAATAGAAGCCTGGAGTCTGCAAAGCTCGATAATTTATCAGACAGCCGTTAACAAAGTATTGTTTTGACAGTAACAAAGTTGTTAATAATAGATTCATTTACACGGATTTGTGTTTGGGAGAAACAAACTGGATTTTGCGTTTACGCAAGTTTCCCATATGTTTTAGATATATGAAGATTAAAACCATAAATCGTGTTATAAATATTAAACACAAACTTGACAAGGACGCAGATTCACGTACAAAGAATAATACAATATCAATTTAATTGTCGTTTCTGACCGATAGAATATGTGTCTTCCTTAAACAGTTCTTTCTTTTCGTTTTTTTTTCTTTCTGTTAGTGTTGCTGATGTCCATGGGCGACGATAGCCACTTACATAAAAATCAATCGGTAAGTTTTCAAGCAATTCCCTCCTACGAGTCTTAACTTTGGCTTTGTGTCATTTTGTACAGCATTCTGTAGAGATATGATAAAAATAATATTTTCTGATGGTATTACAGCAGCACAACAGTTCGTAAGTCCATGAAATTGATTAAAGCATGACGTTAGATAGAAGACTGCGACCAGTGTGGACGGACGGCTCTCAGGCAAGTTCCTTGGCCGGTTGCCAGTCGCCGTTTGTATCAATTGATCGAAGGTACGTAGCAGAAAATGCGCAGGCTTTCCAGCCAGCTGTATATTTCTCAAGTGTTTCGTTCGTCGGCTTCTGTATAACAATACTATATTCTAAAGTTTATTCCAATACTATATTTTAAAGTTGTGCTCCACCAATCCGCACTGGAGCAGCGTGGTGGAGTATGAGACATTAATGGGTTAAGCGATATTTTAAAGTTCCTTGTTGTATTTATTTCTTTTTGTAGCTAACGAATTTTCGTTAACGATAAACCTTTTAGTCCGTGAGGCAGATAGTATTTTTTTGTCAGTCATTTCCTCTCAAGCGATAACTCATGAAATACTTCAGAGAGTTGCATTATATAGCATGGTGAACGTCAGCTGCCGCTTCAAGGGTGGGTAGGGGGGCGGCAGCCTTTCAATCATGTAAAAAAAATTGTTTTCAGTCATTTCCTCCCGACTGAAAATTTGTTAGATGATAGATAACGTAATTATTTAAAGGTAAAAAAAAGTCAGCTGGCCATACCGTGGTGGATTATACGTCAGCTGGGCGCGCGCACAGAGCCTAAAGTAAAATAACTGTAGTTACGTAATTTCCTCTCACTTGAAAATGTGTCAGGTGATAGTTTACGTGCTATTTTGAAAAAACAAAAACATCAGCTGGCTCTAAGTTGGTGGATTATACGTCAGCTGGGCACGCGAACATGCAAAAAAAAATTTTTTGTTCAGTGATATCCTCTCACTTGAAAATGCGTCAGATGATACTTTACATGTTATTTTGAGTAAATAAAAACGTCAGCTGGCTGTATGTTGGCGGAAAGGTCGTCAGCTGATGCAGTGAATGGTGGTGCTCAGAAGCCAGGCTTGAGCGCCGACCGCTTATTTACATTCGTCAGCTGACGGGTTTTCCACCAACTTAGAGCCAGCTGATGTTTTTGTTTATTCAAAATAGCACGTAAACTATCACCTGACACATTTTCAAGTGAGAGGAAATTACGTAACTACAGTTATTTTACTTTAGGCTCTGTGCGCGCGCCCAGCTGACGTATAATCCACCACGGTATGGCCAGCTGACTTTTTTTTACCTTTAAATAATTACGTTATCTATCATCTAACAAATTTTCAGTCGGGAGGAAATGACTGAAAACAATTTTTTTTACATGATTGAAAGGCTGCCGCCCCTCTACCCACCCTTGGAGCGGCAGCTGACGTTCACCATGCTATATAATGCAACTCTCTGAAGTATTTCACGAGTTATCGCTTCAGAGGAAATTGGTCAGGAAAATCTGTCGCTAGCTCACGGACTATTTACAGTACAGCTCAGCTTGATTGTCTATATCTTCATAGTGATACGCAGAAATGCAGACTAGAGCTACAGTAGCATTATTACGGTAAAAAACAGATAAACTGTAGCTGTAGGCGCTTAGACATCTTAATATATACTTAGCAACCGATCACATGCGCGCGCGTTAACGCGCGTCAGCGAGCGTCAACGCGGCGCTCAGAGAAAAAGTTTCTAGACGTAGACAATCGCGCGTTGACTCGCGCTTTGATATTAATGTAAGGTCCGTTTGCTGTTCAGTTGAGCGCGCGCTTTCATCGCGATCGCACGTACTTCTTAAATTTAAATTCATAATTTTGTTAATTTTCGTAATTATTAGATAAGTTGAAGCAAATTGTCGAATGATTTTATAGGCATTCTAAAGTAATTAAAGAATTTAGATTCATGATCTCTTAGATTCGGATATAGTGTCGCAAACAAACTGAGTCTATTTTTCAAAATTGGATGAACCCAATGTGTCAGTTTTCTTTTTCTATATTTTTCTTTATAATATAACCACAAAATAATAGCCTCTTCCACGTCCATTTCCTACGTTCTACCGAACTAGACTGACAAGTAGTGACGAACTCTCGCAACGCGCGATAGCGCTCATCATCTGAACTCTCTTCAAATTTGATCGTGTGTTGACGCGCGTTAACGCGCGTTACATGGGAACATAGCCTTACGTGTGTATTCTTTGAATCGTCAGGAAATATTTTATTGTGCAGGAAATAGTTTTAAATGAATTTTTTTATTCATTACATTTTTAGTAAATGGCTGCCAATGTCAGCTTGTAAAGTATATGTAAATTATAATCTTGATATTAATACGAGCAGTAAATTAAGTAACTATAGTTCTGTGCTTCTCTCAGAGATGGCGCTATAGGTAGGTGTCGCTAACCGGTCGCGAACTGTATGGTTTCACCCCATCTCAAAAATGCCCAACGCGGCTAAAGAAGTTTACATTTCAAAAATTTTAACTGTACTATTAACGGATATGGACTTCCTTTGTTTTTATAATTAAACGTGTATGTAAAATTTCATGTCATATTTGAGTTAAGAAGTTCTCTCTTTTACAGCCAACGCTGATCGTAGTAAGCTCAAACTTATCAGAAAAATGCATTGTCATCGGAACTGTAAGAATATGCAAAATTTCAACTCCGTAACACCGTATTATCTTAAGAAGGAAAAGTTTTAATTCAGCTCGAAATATTCGATCCAAAAAACTTACAAAGACTAACAAAATATAAAGTTCAACAAACGTTTGTAATAACCGCGATGGCCGCCAGTGTAAAACAGTTTGTTATGCAGGTCAATGGTAAATTAAACTCTGTAACTCAGCGTTAAATAACGCCATGATTCGAATAACTCCCATTTAACAATAAGCGACAGAGGCCATTTAATTTTCGGTGACATATTGAGCCTCGTTTGTTATATTTTGAGTAGCAAAGCACTTTGATTTGTATCTATGTAGACAAATTTCTACGTAAACAATATTGCATAATTATGTACCGTTGTTTTAACTACGGGACCATTTACACAAATACATTAAATTTAATCACTATTCTCTTGATTGCGCCATTCAAATTGCTATCTAATTATTATGAATTAACTACTCAAGGTGGTAAAACTAATAAAGGTAGGTAGAAAATAGTAGTCTTTTTATCGCAATTTGTAAATTAAAAATAAGTCTTATATAAAATAAAATAATTTAAAGACCGATAACAATAAATAACGTCAAAATTTTATCCAAGTTTATCCAAAATAAATGTATGCTAAAAAATAATAATAAAAAGCACAAATTTTTTTGGTAAACTGCACTTTATACTATAAAAAAGAAAATCCCACTTGAATAATTTAAATTCATTCATTATAACAAAAATCCGAGGTCAACACCCCCAGGCACTCCACTAAACATCATTAGCTTGACATACTGAATTTAAGCTTTATTAACACAGTAGTCGCATGTCAAAGACAAATAAATGCCAAGTGGAGTTTAATCAAATTATTGTGAGCGATGTAGACCAGCGTTCGGGAGTGTGTTGAGCTGAGGGTGGCGGTCGAACTGCAAGTTCCTCGGGTGAACAGTTTGGACACGGATCACAGTTGTTTGTCTGGAGACTGTATTCTTTGGCGGCATGCCAGTCTACGATCGTACGTAACTTGTACGTAAACTGTAGGGTTAAACTCGTGACACACAGTTATTATTAAATCAATTTGTTTAACTTTCAATGTTTTTATGATTTTGAAGAAACTAAATATTCTCTAAAAAGCTTACAAGTTTAAATTTGATATTTAATAAAAAAAAATGGATGATTATATTGTATTCGATTGTTTCTTATCCTTTTCCGAAAAGGCATAAACAATGTTTCAAAAAGTGTTCGTTTAACCTATTTTAAATAAAGAAATCTGATTTGATTTTCATATATTTGAAAATGAATTATCTGTACAATGAGTGGCCTTAAAATTGGCCTAAAGAAATTACATAACGAATATGCCAACGTTTCGATATATGGCTGTTAGATGAAGGAATACAGTAAAGGCTACCTGATGGTAAGTGGTCTCCGTCGTTAGTCGTGACTCGAGAGCAACATCAATAGTCTAACGTCCTAACTCTGAGTCACTAACGATTACATAAATAGCTCTTTAGTACAGAATTTGTATGGTGATTCTTTACTAAGGAGCGATTAAAGTAATCGTTAGCGACTCTTGAGTTGGGGCGTAAAAAATGCAACCATGTAAGATAACTTTTCTAAAACCTCTACATTATTATCATATGCTCTGGCAATATCTTACACTGAAACACATAACACATATTGCACGTGGCAAAAAGGCTGCCTTTAAAGCTAATTTGCAGGCCCTTGTAAATTGTAATACGAAACAACATGTTTTCTTCATAGCGAAAACATTTTCTCCATTAAGGAAAATGTGATATAATAATTTCTCTGTTCTCCAGCTGGTTATTAGCACAAAACCTGATGAAGAACAATTGTTTTTGTTTCATTAAGATGTCTACTTAGAACAGTGAGACAGGCAATAAAACTGCGCACTTGAAAACCCTTTTATTTAGCAAGGTTTGACGACAAACTCTGACGAAAGAAAAGCTTGTTCTTACACGCTAAATTATTTACACGACGAAGTCAAAGGACCTTATGAGACCATCAATAACGTTTAAAGTCTTGATGATTACAGCGTTTTATAATGAAACGAGTAACCGCCCTCGCTTTGCTTCGGTTTTCTTATTTTTTTACACCTTGGGCTACATTACTGAAGTTTTATTAAGGATCCCTAATTTTTTGAAAATATAATATAGCCTATGTCACTCGGGGATAGTGTAGCTTCCTAACAGTGAAAGAATTTTTGAAATCGGTTCAGTAGTTTCGGAGCCTATTCAATGCAAACAAAAAATCAAATCTTTCCTCTTTATATATTAGTATAGATATAGATAAATGTCACTTATCGATAATCACACATCACACACATCGATTAGACATCACTAGCTCTACAAAGCTTCACTCGTAGTCGACAAATTAGGGTTGCTAATATTCTCAAGTTTGAAAATATTATTTTTTATGTGATAGACTTTTGTCTTATTTAATTGTCTGTTTTAATTCAAGTTATACTCGTATTATGGAAGCTCAACTAGTAGAGTTAACCCGAGTAATTATGAATTACAGTGTTACTTTGTTAACACGATATTTTCCTCAATGAGGTCTTGGCCTCAAGTAAAATTAGATTAAATTAAATTAAAATAGATACGCAGGGGGATTCATAGTAACATAAAAATTCAGTTTCACGCGTTGGCTATAGATAAAGTTTTGCTTAAAAGTGATGAATACGTCATTTTACACATATACATAATTTTATACAATAAGTCGTTTTCATTTACGAACTTAAAAGCACCTATCCTCAGAAATAAAAACGTCGAAAGTATTACCACGATCTTTCGTAAAAATAAATTTTTAAGGAAGAAAAACTATGACCTATTATGAAAATGAGAGGATCGTTTCACCTTTTTGAGTAGAAATATTTTTAAATTCATTATTTATTTTGAGTCTAACTAATGAAAAAAAAACCCACTAGTTAGCCGTTCGAAGTAACGAGTAGAAGTAGGAACAAAGCTTAACGCGATGTACGAACAACCATTACTAAGTTCCACTCGTAGATGGAACCTATCGTAAAGTTATGTTAGAGGCCCTGTGTAGGTGGCTGGCATGATGTGTGCGCGAACTGCCAACTACGTAAACTTATATTAAAGGCCGCAGCTGTCGCCATAGATCGCTATAACCGCTAAATTTTCCGGCGGACGTATGCAGAATAGGAAGAGAAGCTCCGAAGTATATACTGGAAGTCCTTTGTTGAAATATCGACTGACGAAGATTTGAATAATGTATTCTATGTTTTATTTCACTTTTGTTTTTCACTTCGCTTTGTTGGACACTTTGAGAAAATAACAGCTTAAGTTTTGAAAATGTTAATGTTTATTACTTCATTTTTTAAGCTTAGTGTAGGTAAATCTATTTTAATGCGTGAAGGGAACTCTGGTCTTCTTATTAATAAGAATAATTCACGCACTTAGTAGTCTGAGATTTGGTATTGTTGAAGTTAATATGTCGAAGAATAAAATATTCAATATTGTCAATGTGAAATAACCCTTAACAATATAACTTACGGTCGAAATTCTACTGCAAACCGAGCTTCTCGTAATTATGTAGACGACACACTAATTCTTAAGTCACGTACGTAACAAGAAGATTCCTGAGCACAACAAGAAACTTGATCAATTGGTTCTGACTGGCGCCCTGCCAGGGCCTTGAGAGCCTCTCGGATTGGGTCTGCAGCATCTCACGAGTATCATGCGGATTTCGTGCTTAATCACTACACGAATAAAAAAACAAAATCCGATTGCTCAAACGGATAAATCTCAAAAACTACTGCACTGATTTTGTTTCGATTTAAGACATAAGTTATACATTGAGTGATTCATTAGAAAGGTTTTAGACAAAGATATTTTACTATAGATACTTGTATGTTATGTTCATACATTCCAAGGGTCAGTTTTTGATTACAAGTTTTGACTCAATCACTGAAAGGAAGCTATCAAATTTCATAATGAAATCGTCTACATCTGACTAAATTCGACTGTCTTAATTTCAGCGCCCTCTTGGCATATCCACCTCTTTTTATAAATACAAAATATCACTAGTTTTAGAAAAAAACGGATGGTAAAAAAACATGAAATGTTTCGAGTGTAGTTCTAACAGGAACATTTTCTGATACTACGCGTTTTTTAATTACAAGTAAAGATGTAATTATAATCCCTCCTGATGGTATGTGACGATTAATGTTCTAATAAGCGCACTAACTGAATACGTGATTTACGTGAACAAACTCAAAGTCATAGAATGAACGAGAAAGTATACGAAAGTATACAAGTGAAGAAAACCTCAGAAAGTAAGTCACAAGTGAAGAAAACATATAATAATAGTCATTTAATGAATCAGAAGTATACGTATACAAGTGAAGAATATGTAACTGCAGTAACTGTATAAAGCGGATTTCGCACGACGCATTCCCACTGCGGATGTTTCAAATTCGATAACCGTTTGGCCGCGGATCTCATTCATTTGTTCTGGCGGTTGTCTATATTGAGTTTGTTGGAGTCCTTTTAAAGTGGTTATAATACTGATTGAAAAATAGTGTTAAAGTGAAAATTTAATTATAACTAAAAGTTAAAGTTAAGTTATAGTTAAGCAGTGAGCAGTGATAGACTAGCGGTTAGAGCGTTGGTCTCCCGAACGAAGGGGCCCGAGTTCAAATCCTGGCACACACCTCTAATTTTCAAATATTATGTGCGTATTACAAGTTAATTATCACTTGCTTCGGTGAAGGAAAACATCGTGAGGAAACCTGCACACCGGAGAGTTCTCCATAAAGTTCTCAAAGGTGTGTGAAGTCTACCAATCCGCACTTGGCCAGCGTGGTAGACTATGGCTTGTACCCCTCACATTGTGAGAGGAGACCCCGAGCCCAGCAGTGGGACAATTATAGGTTGTTACCTTGCTTTATAGTTAAATGAAAAAGTTTAGTAAAAACTTTTAAAATAGTCAATTTAAAATTTTAAGTCACTAAATGGGCTTCGATTAAACCCATTATTAATAGGCCACGATTCAACGCGTGTTTCTCCTACTGAGGAGATCAATAGCATACACAACCACGCTGCTCTACTGGTTGCGGGAGTCGCTAGGTAAGGTAACATTATTTTTGGAGCTTTGTATGTGGTTCTTACCTTTTTCACTATGGTGAGAGTAGGTACAGTATTCTGCATTCGTTCAAAAGTATTACGTTACGTAAATTCTTACCTGAAACAAAAATATAGATAAAATAAAAAAAATATTCGAAACACTTTTATATATTTTATAACATGGATATATGACAAGTATTATAATATTTAATAATTTACAATATTGTTTACTAAAACTGTTTCACGGGATTGTGCCGTCCAGTAAAATAGTAGATGTTTAAAATATGTCGCCTAAGGTTATTGTATGTTTCTATTAATTTGAAAATTATATCGTCGTCCCACATCACCGCCATGATTATAAACCTATGAAACACACGTCCACACTAATACGTAACTGTTGCAAAACTGAATTGTTTCGCGAACGGCGAACACGAAATCATGGTGAGAAACACGTAGTATTTAACGCATTAACGCAACACATTAAATGTTCCAGAAACACATTAATTTGTTTCAGAAACACGTAGACTTTGGTTTCTACAACAGTATTTATAAACAACTAGCTGCCCGGACAGACTTCGTTCTGTCAAAAGTTTTTTTTATTTTGAGATGTAAGCTATCCTATCTTTCAAATTGGATTAAACTGCACACGGTATGCAAATTTGATTAAAATCGGTTAAGTAGTTTAGGAGTCCATCGCGGATAAACAACGTGACACGTAATTTATATAATATATTATGATTTTTTCTTAGTAAATACAAGGGTTACTCATAGTACATGCAGAATCGAACCGTTTTACTCGAGACTGTGTAGCGTCGTAGAGGGTCTACGGTCTCTACGGCGTAGCGACCATCGTTTACTACGAGCAAATGATGCTACGAGTTGCTACGAAAATCATAAATATAGACACAAAATCGTGGACCTACCACGGGCAGTTTCCTTGCAAATGTCAAAGTTGCGAAGACGCCCCAACTCAGAGTCACTAACGGTCACTCTAATCGCTCCTTAGTAAGAAATCACCATAAAGCTTTATATTTCCACAACTCCAAGGAATTGCTGAGTGTTGGATATTAATTTCAACTTGATATCTCCACGAATCTCCACGAAAAGGGTATTGACAGATAGACTACGGACAAGGAAAGTGATCCTCTACCACTTTGCCCTTAATCTTATGATCGCTTACACTCTAAACCAAACTCAAACTAACATTCCGTGTCGCGGCTGATAAGAAAAACAAATAACGTATCATAAGCATCCACGAGCCAAGCCAAACATTCATCTGTCACATAAATACGACCAACTTCAGGAATCGGACAAGTTCCTAGTTTAAGCCCGAGTAAGCTACGGGCTATTTCTTAATATCTAATTAAATTACGTATCGTCTTTAGCTTGTACAGCCCAGAAGTGGCTTGTACTGTTAATGTTTTTATATGGTCCCATAAATAAGGCTCTATTGCCAGTTTCATGGCCGTTTGCGTTAATCACAGCTATCGGTGGAGCTCCCCAACGATGTCATAATTTTTATATTTTTCCATGAACGTTTGTCAGATAAGACTAACTAGTAAAGAGAATAGGAGTTGCAAGATTTATGTTGTTATTGGATGAATAATGTTATCTGTCTTTATTTATGTAGTATTATAAGTACTACTAGCTGCCCCGACAGACTTCGTTCTGTCAAAAGTTTTATTTTTGTATGCTGTATCACATAAAAAAATAAAAACAAAAAATTTTGTCAAAAAAATAAAAAAAATAAAATTGAGGGGTAGACCACCCTTAACATTTAGGGGGATGAAAAATAGATGTTGTCCAAATCTCCACCCTAGCCGATATGCATGCTAAGATTCACGAAAATCGGTCGAGCCGTTTCGACGGAGTTCAACTTCTAACACCGTGACACGATAATTTTATATAATAGATTACGTCTTCTGTGGTAGTAATAACTAGCTTTCCTTTTGGAAACAGCTTTGGGCATTGAACCTAGCTGGCATATACTGTGAGTTGTGATATTTAAGTTCGAAACCGTAGAAAAATAATGCATTCATAATTATTTTTATTTTTGAACTCAAATATCTCAGAAAGTATATCACTTACTACATTTCATCACCGAATACTTTTTGATTGTAATCATTACTATTGGCACATGTTTCATCACTGGCCGTCGAAACGAGGTTTTTTTCATAATGGCGTACTTGTAGGTATGCCAGGTTCCATACAAAATTGTTCAAACCCTTAGCTGTACAAATATTAACCGGTTTTGAAACTAGTCTTACTCTTTTTAGGGTTCCGTAGCCAAATGGCAAAAAACGGAACCCTTATAAATTCGTCATGTCTGTCTGTCTGTCTGTCTGTCTGTCTGTCTGTCTGTCTGTCTGTCCGTCCGTATGTCACAGCCACTTTTCTCCGAAACTATAAGAACTATACTGTTGAAACTTGGTCAGTAGATGTATACCGTAAACCGCGTTAAGATTTTCACACAAAAATTTAAAAAGAACAATAAATTTTGGGGGTTCCCCATACACAGAACTGAAACTCAAAAATTTTTTTTTCATCAAACCCATACGTGTGGGGTATCTATAGATAGGTCTTCAAAAATGATATTGAGGTTTCTAATATCATTTTTTTCTAAATTGAATAGTTTGCGCGAGAGACACTTTCAAAGTGGTAAAATGTGTGTCCCCCCCCCCTGTAACTTCTAAAATAAGAGAACGATAAAACTAAAAAAAATATATGATGTACATTACCAAGCAAACTTCCAACGAAAATTGATTTGAACGAGATCTAGTAAGCAGTTTTTTTTTAATACGTCATAAATCGTAAACCGCAAAAAACATCGATCAAAGTTACAATGAAGTACAAGAACTTTTATATTATGTTACTTGCTGCTACGGAACCCTTCATGGGCGAGTCCGACTCGCACTTGGCCGCTTTTTTTTGACAGTACGGTATAAACTTTTTAATTTGTTTATTCTTGTAGTGTCTATTGATCACTATCTATTTACATAAATTGCATGAAAAGCAGTTCAGTACTTTTTGAGATAATTGCATACAAACAAACATTTTTACTTGTGCATCTGTCAATGCCTATGTATGTAGAATAGGATTACGAGTTTGTTATCATTTACTACTCATTTTATACAGAAAAGAATAAAAAATCTTATAAATTCGTTCTAAAGGATGAAAGAACTGGTAAAAAAATAAACAATTGATCCTGAAATGGGCGAAGAAACCATTCAGGGAATCAGTTTAAATACACGATTTGTCTTAAAATAATGTGAAAACAATAAATCATTACGGACAGGGCAAATGAAAGAGTGACAAGCTTTTGGGGCCAGCGGTTCTCAAACCTTTTCATCACTCAGTTTAGGCAAGGGGAAGGGGGTTTACTTCCACTACGGAAGTAAAAAACCTATTCCATAATCTAAATTTTACTAACAAAAAATAACCGACTTCAAAGTTACTCTTAAAACTACTTGTCAGATTTCGTTCAAATTTATGTGGGATTGGGTGACAAGCACCTGCCTTCGATTAAAAAAAGAATCATCGAAATCGGTTGGCGTGATTTTGAGTTATTCGTCCATTTTTCGCGCTTAATTAATACAAATTTAAGACTTATATGGTTTTATCATAGATGCCATTGTCAGATCTCAATAAAATTTATATGGGACAACATTAAAAGCCACCAGCTTTCGATTAAAAAAAGAATCATCAAAATCGGTTCGCCCAGTCCAAAGTTCTGAGGTAACGAACATAAAAAAAAATACAGTCGAATTGAGAACCTCCTCCTTTTTTTAAGTCGGTTAAAAATACTAAGATAGTGCAAGTAAAAATCCAGTACAAATATTGAGTTGTACATATAAAACAATCAAGATTGTATTGCAACAATAGGATACACAGACAAGATGCTAGTATTTCTGTAAGTCCTGAGATCGAACTTAAGTATGAAAAAAATATGACTTTCAACTTCAACATCACCTTCAGATTTGAATACAAGGAAAATATAGTTTTTCATATTTACAGCAACATTTGTCTTTGTTACGAGGATTATTTTTTCTTGTTTTAAAAATGCATACTTAAAATGATATTAGTATTTGAAAAGACGCGATATTTACCATTCTATCCACTCGTAATATCTACGGAAATATTAATATACGGTCAACTATATTAAAATAACTATAGATATGAAAACTATAAATATCCTCGCTTACACATACCGTATGGAACCTTCAAAGGTTTGTTACAAGGTCACAACCTTGTAACGCTAGTTCTAACCTTAGAAGAAGTTATAACCTTTTTTTCTTTTTCTTCGAACCTATTATCCCTAAAGACTCCCACTTTGAGAAGGACTGCTTAAACCCCTAACCACCGACAGACAAAACGCCAAGACCGACAGACAAACAAGACAGTCGCGTCCTGGATTTGAATTTGGTCCCTTCGACGGCGTTTTTTTCACCTTAATCGTTGATGACGAGACAGTAAAATTCGCTACTCGGAAATTTTGCGTCGGCTACTTGTCCCTGAGATATTGTTGGCTTCATGAGAATAATTCAACAAATTAACTTCAATTACTTTTTTATTGGATGGGAAATGAACTGACGGTCCATGTTATGGTCAGTGGTGGTGACTGATCGATTTTTTTTATAATTTTAGATACTAACAGGTTATCAATCGCCTTCAGTCCGCTTCAAGAAATATATGTAGTACCCACTCAAAAAAATATTCCTACAAAATTCTGTAAGATTGCATCAGATAAAACAAAAAAAGCGGCCAAGTGCGAGTCGGACTCGCCCATGAAGGGTTCCGTAGCAGCAAGTAACATAATATAAAAGTTCTTGTAGTTCGTTGTAACTTTGATCGATGTTTTTTGCGGTTTACGATTTATGACGTATTAAAAAAAACTACTTACTAGATCTTGTTCAAACCAACTTTCGGTGGAAGTTTGCATGGTAATGTACATCATATATTTGTTTTAGTTTTATCATTCTCTTATTTTAGAAGTTACGGTGGGGGGGGGGGACGACGACACCCATTTTACCACTTTGGAAATGTCTCTCGCGCAAACTATTCAGTTTAGAAAAAAATGATATTAGAAACCTCAATATCATTTTTGAAGACCTATCCATAGATACCCCACACGTATAGTTTTGATGAAAAAAATTTCTTTGAGTTTCAGTTCTAACTATGGGGAACCCCCAAAATTTATTGGTTTTTTTTTTCTATTTTTGTGTGAAAATCTTAATGCGGTTCACAGAATACATCTACTTACCAAGTTTCAACAGTATAGTTCTTATAGTTTCGGAAAAAAGTGGCTGTGACATACGGACGGACAGACAGACAGACAGACAAACATGACGAATCTATAAGGGTTCCGTTTTTTGCCATTTGGCTACGGAACCCTAAAAATGAACACAGGTATAAAATTCTAAAAATCATTATCATTATTATATGATCCGTTGCGGAAATAAAAAACTGTCAAAAGTTTTTCCTTGCCACCGCAGTCTCACCACGATCCAAGTATTTAAGTACTTTGTGCCACGATCGATGTAACTGGGTCGAACTGTCGGTATTATAAAAAACGAATCGTACCCATTGTATTTAAAATCTTAAAAACCTCTTCTTTGTCAACCAGAAAGAACCTCGAGCAGGTGAAGTTAGTAAAATACCCTTTCAAACCTTTATTACATGTAAAGCAGACACAAAGATTCAGTCAGGTTTTTTGTATCCCTTATCCCGGGTCTATCTCTCGTGTCAACTAAGTCTGAGACTTTCGGATTACCGGTCCTGAGCGGCGAGGAAAGATTCGAGATACTATCGCGGATACGTGGACTTGGATCATAAATCCCAGGACATATTTGCTAAACGTTATCACAATTTCTAAGTTTATGATGAAAAAAAGCACATCTAGGATTAATCCCACACTTCAATACAAATATTTGCTATTATTTATTACATATTAATACTGATAACAATACTATAAGTACTTCCATTAAGCGAACGAATGTAATTTATATCTAATCTACACTAATATTATTTGAATGGAAAGATCTGCATTGAATAGGCTCCGAAACTACTGAACCGATTTGAAAAATTCTTTCACTGTTGGGAAGCTACACTATCCCCGGGTGAAATAGGCTATATTATATTTTCAAAAAAATTAGGGATCCTTAATAAAACTCCAATAACGTAACCCAAGGTGTAAAAAAATATATAAGAAAACCGAAGCAAAGCGAGGGCGGTTACTCGTATTATATAAAACACATTTTTTTTGCGGCAATATCATATATAGACTTTGAAACCATTTAACTGATGTGCCGATGTGCCCCAACTGGTTTCATTTGAAAGGCAATAATGCGAGGATAGCTTGACACCACAAACAATGCGTTAGGAACGGTCCATTCATGAAGTAGATTTTCGTATACAAAATATTTCCCGAATTGAAATTAAATTATTTTAACGTAGCAGCATACGTCGTGTATCCACTAATTGTATTTAGATTGTCAGTAATTATGTACATTCACTAATCCACACCATTAGTTTACGCGAGCTAGGAACACCCTGTCAATAATTAATCGAGCCACCATTTTCAATTAACGAATTTAAGTAATGCTCGCCTCACCTGTTTCGATGGCTTTTATCAATAAATGCTCACTATTTATTCAACATTAATTTTGAATACTAAATTATTTATTGTACATTATTAAGTTATTACTCCTGAATAATCTATACTAATATTATAAAGAGGAAAGATTTGATTTTTTATTTTCATTGAATAGGCTCCGATTTGAAAAATTATTTCACTGTTGGGAAGCTACACTATCCCTGGGTGACATAGGCTATATTATATTTTGAAAAAAATTAGGGATCCTTAATAAAAATCCAAAAATGTAACCCAAGGTGTAAAAACAAATAAGAAAGTAAAGTAGACTAATACTAACTTAAGAAAACCGGAGTAAAGCTAGGGCGGTTACTCGTAATATTATAAATGTAAAAGTTAGAATGGATGTTTGTTACTCTTTCACACAAAATCTACTGAACAGATTTTGATTATGTTTTTTTGAAATTTACCACTCACGTAGACAATGATCTGCAATAAGATAAAGGATACTTAATATCCAGCTAGTTCATTATAAATATCCGCAGTTTATTCCCTATTTAACATCTGCATGATACCTTTTTTTTATCCATTTTATCTGCAGTGCAATCCCCTGGCGCAGTCATTACATTTAACCCCTAAATTCTCATCGTTTTCTGTCCAAAGTAAAATTGATTCCAGCGAGTGCTTCGGTCGCAGTGACCCATAAAGCTAACACAAAGGTAAGGAAGATGAATGGGAATAAAAATCTACCCTCACAGAAACACGTTTAGAACAATAGGAATATGCTTTGCTCCCTCGGCGAGCCGTATTCAACGCGAATAGTTTCTGGGCTAATCAACGAATAACATTTAAAAAGCAATTATATAGATAACTCTTTATTGTTTGCACACCACAATAAACAATCATACAAGGAGAAAAGAATAAATAAGAAGTACAAAACAACAGGCGGCCTTATCGCTTCGTAGCGATTTCTTTCAGGCAATCTAATTAAATTATTATGAGCGGTATAACAATACAAATAAACATATTACATGTTACTTTAAGGGTTTCATATTGTAGAAATGAATATAAAATTTTAATATAAATTTAATACTTTTAATAATAATGTACTGATCGATAATGAAACATAATATTTAGGAAAAGAAGAATTATTAGGGGAGAAGTATTCATTAACACAAAAGATCCAAGGACAACGCATTTTTGTTCCAACCTAACAGATTCAGGTGCATTTGATGGATGTAAACTTGGGATTCATGGCCGCGCAAATATTAATGAAAGTTGATGTTAAATGTTTGAAACCGGAACGTCCTAATCCTAGGGATATTAATGGAATCGATTATTGATTTACTACAAATTCGAAATTACTTAAAAATAAAAAGCCTCAATATTTTTTCAGTTTCATATAAAACTACTAGCTGCTCGGATAGACTTAGTTCTGTTAAAAGTTTTTTTTTTATTAAAACTTTCCGTGTGCCTTAAAGAACATTGTAAGCTATCCTATCTTTCAAGTTGGATCAAATTGCACACGTTGTGCAAATCTGAATAAAATCGGTTAAGTAGTATAGAATTAGTAGACAGATTTGTAGGATCGCGAAACGAAAGTGAAAGTAAATAACGTTGAATTGATGAAACCGGGTGTTATCAGGCAATAAATGAAGAGTATCCTTGTGCCTGTCGAACAGTGTGTTTTATTTAGTATCCTGGCAGTCTTGACATATAACTACGCCCACAGAGAGATCTATGTTCACAGTACTGAAGTGCTCTTTCTTT
Organism: Thymelicus acteon; assembly: GCA_951805285.1. NCBI lineage: Eukaryota > Metazoa > Arthropoda > Insecta > Lepidoptera > Hesperiidae > Thymelicus > Thymelicus acteon. Next base: position 4,823,511 of record OX638227.1, on the reverse strand, counting down.
GATACATGGCTTACAGAGATGATCTGAACATACGAAAGCATACACTCCAACACAGCCTTGTACGATATACATATATTTAGCGTATGTGCATGTGTATGTGTCCCGTAACCTCGTGATCCAGTGACAGGTTGTCAGGAGTGTCAGGACTCTCAGGACACGCAGGCTTGTCACGGCTCAAGTGGCGACGCGTGTCAAACGTGTTCTAACATAACTAGGCGCAGTTGCCGGAACCATATAGTGTACTGTGTAAACCACAAACATGCTTTAGCTGTGGTCTGTCTATAGTCAATCCATTTGGAAAATTGTAAATAATAATTCCATTAAAAATGTTTACAAGGGGTTCTCTGAATCAAATGACGTTCGTTCAGCAAAATGTAATAACACAAATCTAATGTATAAAATTCTCGTGTCACGGCGTTAGAAGTTGAACTCCTCCGAAACGGCTCGACCGATTTTCGTGAATCTTAGCGTGCATATCGGCTAGGGTGGAGAATCGGACAACATCTATTTTTCATCCCCCCTAAATGTTAAGGGTGGTCCCACCCATAAATTTTATTTTTATTTTTACGTGTGCGAAGCTGCGGGCAACAGCTAGTATTCTATAAAATTAATAAATAAACATTAAGGAAACTATACACCGGATAAAACTAAAAAAAAGCTAACATAAAGATGTCTTATTACGTAAGTTAATAGGACAACCTAGGTTTGATAGGAAACAATTTACAAAGTTTCAATTATCTGGCAATTAGGCAGCAAACTCCAGCGAATAAAGCAATTTAATACTTTACTACACTTGGCGTGCGGTCCGGTAACTTTCTTTTTGCATTTTGTGGGTGTCATTCAATTTGCAAGTTTTACGGAGTTTTTAAGTTGCTAATGGAATGAGACTCCATCTGAAGAGGAAATTTGGTTTTAAAATTATATTTTAAGTCCGATCACACTGTAGCTCTACTGGTAGTGATTCAGTTGATTGCACCAGATTCGTATCCCGGAAGGAAATTTGTTTTTTTATACCTATAAAGGCATATATTACAATGCTTCAAAGTAGTTCAAAGTAGATAGAGAAAGACATAGAGGCCGATCATCTACCCAATTCTCCAACATCGTAAAAGAAATCATAAGCATTCCAGTCACTGCGGCTCTCAGGCTGGCAAAAGACAGGGTGACGAACAAAGGACGATTAATGTAAAATCAATGATATTATAATGTAAAAAGAGGTAGATATGTCACTAGCGCGCTGACGATGAAGAGCGTAAGAACAGGCAATTGACCGTTCTGCTCGTAGTCGCTCTGTCAATAGGGCCTAAATTACGTCACACTAATTTCATGACTATTTGACCCCTCCCGCCCTCCTTGTCATTATAAAATTTTACACCTAGAAATTATTAAATTAAAATAGCAGTTCCAAAATAAGTTTTATTTCCATTAATAATTGTTTTTAACATTTACCTATATATACCATATTGGATTTTGAAATGTCACACAATGTCACACTACATCGACCCCCCCCCCCCCCTAACGTATGACGTAATTTATGGATGCCCCCATACAAGATGATACGCACGCTTTTGTTGTTGTCAGAAGTGCTTGACATTTGACATACATACAGCGTTAAAATGCCTTCGTGTATTATACCAATGTGATTGGTGTAGTGAAACAAAAGATAAACGTGTGTATGTTGTAGCTCTTTTCAGAACAGATTTTTTGGTTGATTTGTAAGGACATAAGGTATCTATATTTTTTTTAATATCATTTTGTAAAATTACAATCACTTGCCAACTAGCATATCAAAGACATATTTATAAATACTTTATCTTACCCAATAGTAATTATATTGATAAAATTTTCTTACTTATTATGTAACTTTATTATAACCGAAGATCCTTTCATAATCATTGTCTGTAGTATACAAAGGCACTTCTTATTAACTAATAATCACTGAAGGCTTCACAAAGGACTACTTTATAAGCAGAACACTGAAGTTACTACCAGGAAAAGTTAATAAAATCGAGAGGTTACAGTGGAACGCTATTTTAATATTAAAATAGGTAAGGAAATGCAGCACTTCGCTCATTTCCTTCATTCAGATTCGTTTGTCTGCAAAATTAACTATCGCTCATACTGTGAGAACAGCAGCAGATTATTAAAACGTAGTAATGCAGTAACTGAGTAATAATGTAGAATTAATGACGACCCGCGCGGCAAATGAAGTAATAGTTGTAGTTATAGACTTTTGCGTATAAAATAGAATTCAGAACAGCTACATCAAAGCCAAACTTTTTACTTACCTCTTAACAAAATAAATGAAAAAGATGGTTCCAACTTAGAAACTCGTATGTAGAAATTTATTTAATCATAGTTAAATATTTCAATTATTAAAACGTTACACCCCTTGTTCTAAGTTGCTAGCCCGTATTACGTAGGGTTTATCATGAAGCGATTTTTTTCAACAATTTTCTTTCACAAGTAAAATGATTAAATCTGAGGATTAAATGTATTGTTTTTATAAGCTGCGTTAAAAATAATTACCATTCAATAATTTGTCGTATAATATATCTAAAATATAATTTTAAATAGACTTACGCTTCCTGGAAATTAATTTGCATATTATTCGATATTGTGGTATTATGATATGATAATGCATGCTCATTCAACCCCTGTAATGTTTACATTGTATCCAATCGGCCCGACGCGGCCCGCTGGCGCGAAGTGACATCGATGTAGTTGAATAATTATCGCTGACAGCACATTTATTATCCAGATTATTACTACCAGATGATCTATTTAAACTTCCAAATAGTAGCTCGATATAACATAACAGTATAATAATATTACATGAGTATTAAGTTAATTTTATTTCTTTTTCGCTAAGTACCTTCAACTTATATTTGGCGTGGCCTTTAAAGTCCATTGAGTTTTCAAATGAAGATTAATGGAGTGCCGCCGCAAGTTCTAATGTCGCTTGAAGGGATTTAATATGATTGAACGACTCGTATCTAACAATAATAATCAGCATTTACGGATTAAGGTGCTTTAAAAAACTCAAATACTCTTTGTTATACATTGATTGAAAAGCTTCTGTAAAAATATACGGGCTGCTTCATAATAATTGGTTATTGTTATCAATATATCGATATCGATTTTCATTTGACGTTTCAGGAGTCGTCAATGCTACGCTGCCGCGCCGAAGCCATAGAAGATTTATACCTCTATTCATACCTCCAAAAAATATAATTATGTATAGCAAGACGACATCTTGCTGATTTACAGCTATTCTACAGAAACCTTTTTATGTAAATGGCTACCAACACCCATCGACACCAAAGGCTAATGCGATGCCAGCCAAGAAGGAGAAAAGAAAAACAAAAAAAGAAAGAACTTGCTCTCAAACACCCAGCCGTAATACGACGCGTCATTGTCGGCTGACTCAAGAAAGAGGGCCGAGTACGATATACTTGTAACTAATAGATGCATTAAATGTCAAAATCATTAATAGTTCATGATCGATTGACACGCGACATGGTCTAATCAAATCGGGTCCGATCGATCCGACATTGAGGAGGGTTGCCGTCGACACGACCGGCCTGAATAATTAATGTGGACAGATAACAAATCGCAAACGGAACCGAGGATTTATTTACAGGGTTGGCTGTGGTGGTGGAGGATTAGCTGGCTTTCGATGATGAATGATTAATAACTTAGTTATTAGTTACTTTACTAGTAATACCACCCACCCTGGGTTGTCGATGGGTTTCGCTTTGAGCAAAATGTTATCGTATCTTAATTAAAAATGGACGATCCATGTGGCGCAATGGTTACCATGCCGGACCACCGCAGCGCCGTGCCAAGGGTCCTGGGTTCGATTACCAACGTGGCGAAAATTTGAATGACGAGTTTGAATTTTTATTCTCGGTCTGGGTGTGTGTACTCTTATTTTTGTATTTTTATCAATGGCATTTTGGACATGGAATCGTTATTAAAATTATTATTAACAGTTATTAAAATCTGTATATCCTTTCAAAGTTAGCAACAAACGAAAAATAAATATACTATTCGACGGTTGATTTAACGTTTGCCTTTGTTCAGCAAGCTCAAAGTATAATTTTGCCCGAATTCAATCGCCCGTAGTGCTCATATTCGTATCTAAAACACGCTAAAAATAAATTCACAAAAGTTGAATCGTTTCACTTTTAAGCTACATGAATAACACGATGTTGTTACATCAGTTGTATATCTATTGCATGTTATTTGCTAGCGTACGTGTATACTGTGTATACTCTACTTTAATTAATCAAACTGAATCAAATATCTATACATCTATACAAATAAATAAAATTGGAGTGTCTGTTTGTAATATTAAAATAACCGCTTTTTACTAAGTGCATTTGGATGTATACACGGCAAATATACCAAAACTATATTTTTTACAATTTTTGTCTGTCTGTCTGTTTGTTCCGGGTAAACTCTGAAATGGCTGGACCGATTTTGACGGGACTTTCACTGGCAGATAGCTGATGTAACAAGGAGTAACTTAGGCTACTTTTATTTTAGAAAAAAAGTTTGTTAGGTGATACGAAGTTCGCCGGGTCAGCTAGTCATATATATAAATAATCAAAATAGGTGGCAACAATTAATTAACGAGTTTACTAAGCCTTTTCGATTACCTGAAGCGACGGGTTATAATCATCTAAGTAACTATTCTAAAAAAATCCTTTTTTAGGGTTCCGAAGAAAAATCGGAACCCTTATACTTTCATCATGTTAGTCCGTCTGTCCGAAGCAAAGCGCCGAGACCCTTAGTGCTACAAGCTGTAATTTGGCATGGATATACATATTTGTTAAAATTCCAGAATCGTAGAATAAAATACTGAAAAACATTTTTTTTTTCAGGATGCTCCCCTGCAGGTAACGTGAGGATGATTTTTTTATTTGCCGCTTACCCTAAAGTGTGGGGCATCGTTGAAAAGGTCTTTTAAAAATATTATGGGTCTTCTAAGACCATTTTTGGAATTAGGGGTTCGTTTACGAAATATTTGGCATAAAGTGCTAATTCTGGTTAGACTCAAGTGTCTTCACTTGCCGGCTAAACGGTTGGAGTTGGAGAAGTGAAAAAATTCTCAAATATAGGTTATATGATGAATTTACAAGGAAAACTATCACGACTATGTTAGCATAAGCAGATAATGAGTAGTAGTCGATGAACTTACTACTTCGGAACCCTAACATTGCGCGTTGCCTGACACGTACTTGCCCGGTTTTTAATGTAAATAGCCGAAACGAGCACACGACGCACCCACAGTGGAAAAAAGCATAAGTCGTGTTACTTCAAATTTTAGTTGATAATATGATTGGAAAGAGGGACAAAAGCTGCATATGATCAAGCTCAATTTTTTTCAAATTTTTATCATTAATCTTGACGGTTTTGTGTGAGAAATCGTAATGTAAATTCGTTTGACTACTTACTGATATTTTAAGTTTGTTTGTTCTCCTGTAAAATTGCAATTTTCGTGTTATGCCTTTTTTCCACTGAGGGTACGACGAGCCACCTGATGGTAAGTAGCCATTGTCACCGAAGGAGATCAATAACCTCTGAAGCACATTGCTTTAACAAATCCCTACCGAGAGTAGCCTTGACTCACATCGTAGAGACGTAGACTAATGATACGTTAAAACATCATTGCGCGAGAAAATAGATTTGCTTTTATTGTGATACTAAGTAACATGATTGTGATACGAAGTAAGATAGATACCTATCATATGAAGATGACCTAGTATTAAAGGTATACACTCAGAACAAGATCAGTAGCTCGAGCACGAATATTTGCGAGAAAGTATTCGTATCGTTAACGTAAGCAATTTGTCAAATTTGTATGGCATTTTAGTACCATTTACGTACGATAGGGGCGCTTTTGAAAAAATGCCATACAAATTGCTTACGTTAACCATACGAATACTTTCTCGCAAATATTCGTGCTCGAGCTACTGATCCATCAGATTCGATCACGCCATGTACAGACATCTGCGCAGTGGACTTGCAGGAGCGCTAGGTAAGGAGATTACGTATTGTCGGTTGTGTAGGGTTGCCACTTTTGACAGTTTCAAATAAAGTATTTTAACCTTTTTCATCTTTGTTTTATCTTTCATTAAGAATCATACAGTATATCTTAAATACAGCGCTTGATATTATATTAGAAGACATTTTAATAACAATTTTAATTATTCAATCATCTCGCAGTAGCTATGAGATGCATTTATAAAAGAAAATCTTTTTTCTATTCTACATGCTATCTTTGCATCTTTCATCTATTTATATCCTATCAACATTTACTAGCGTTCTGTTAAATATGTCCCAAAGATTTCAGAGGAATTTTTCGCGTTATCAACCCTCCAAATAAAAAAAAATACGAAAATAAGACCGTAGAAGGTCGGCAAATGAAGTTAATACAAAACTGTAGGACTTACAGGATCATTAAAACTCGTTGAAATATACTTTTTATTTGCACCATATCAAATTTGTATATGTATGTTCTTTACTGTAACTTGCATAATGCTGTTCTATTTATAGGGTGTGGAAATGTTTTCAAATGAAAGTCCAAATATTGTGATTACAAAAAGTGCCAACCCTGCATTCCTGAGAGTTGAGAATGAGGACATCAGTGCAGCCGGATCAGGAATACTGAAATGCTTGTTAATATTGTCTTACAAGATTTATTAAATAGGAATGGTAAACAAATAGATTGAAAAAAGAAACAGATATATTGCTGTAATAGGTACAGTAATGTTGCTCAATAAAATTGTAGAAATGATAGAAATTAATTCCTTTTATTGAATTTTCAATTGTCAACATTGAACATGACTTTCGTCTTATCCAAGTTCATACCGAGACCCACACGTTGCTGCCTCGTGACGCATCATGTAGGCTTTGCAACATCTATCCAATATCCTGCAGAGACTCCGCCAGAATGACGATATCGTCCGCAAATCGGAGTGAAAAATGTACACAGAATTGCACGAATTAATTCCCCAATTTCCGTTACAACGAACAACCCAACGTATGGCAAGTCGCAAGAGTTTCACCGTTTTTCACATACCTGCCACCATAACTACCAATTTCCTTATACAGTGAAATTTTATCAACTTATTTCGGTTTCATTAGAAGGTTTGTTGCATACGAGTATACGAAATTTCTGAGATCTTATCACTGGTAGTTATATGATATGAAATCTATACTAATATGTAAAGAAGAAAGATTTGATTTTTTGTTTGCATTGAATAGGCTCCGAAACTACTGAACCGATTTGAAAAATTCTTTCACTGTTGGGAAGCTACACTATCCCCTGGTAACAAAGGCTATATTATATTTTCAAAAAAATTAGGGATCCTTAACAAAACTCCAATAATGTAACCCAAGGTGTAAAAAAATAAGAAAATCGAAGCAAAGCGAGGGTGGTTACTCGTATAAAATAAGAACGTAGTTTTACTCAAAATATGAAATACATTTCTTTTGTTTAGTTCCAATAAAGAGATGTTTGGGATGTGACTGATGTGAGAGATATGGGATTTCGTCTAGATCTTAATTTATTCGGTTACGGTTATAAACACAAATACGAAAACATTTATGCTATTCAATCGTTATATTAGAAATATTCGATTTGTTACCATATTCAGAAAGAGAATAATTATTCCACAAACCCTTGTTATAGATGTAACAAAAATTAAAGATATGAAATAATCCAACGTTTTTGATGTTCAAATTCTAAATACTTTACAATAATGCAAACGAAGGACTAGAATACACGAAATATAGCGAAAAATATAATACCATACGTAGCTAATATCAATTCTTGTAAATTTAAAATGCCATTCCGAACATAAATATATGTATAAATAATGCCTACTAGATATCTTATGCCTTATCTGATTCCGATCCTATAAGCAATTTGAAATGTTCATGTTTTGAATTATTGTATTTCAGATATCTGATAGCTTCGAATACTATTTAGGAGACCCACATGGCATGTTGGTGCCGTTGGCAATTCAATCTTATTCAAACATACATCTTATCTTTTTACACCGATCCTAACAACAATAAGTTGAAATACATATATACGAGTATGTGGAATAACGTTTCCCATACGGAATCCCATAAACAAAAGCTCACGTCTCCTTCCTTTGTCTTTATAAAATACTCGATAAAATGACGTCACATACGAGTATGTTTAGATATCCGATTCGTAAGATACAGTCAACAACAACCCTAGTAACATGTTGACGAGTGCTATAATATGTTTCGTATGTAGCATGCAGTCTTCCTTATTTGACGTTTGATAAACTGAAAATTGGATATCCGATTTGTGAACAACCCTAGCAACAAGATGTTTACGAGTGCTACGAGTATATTACGTTTCGTATGCGGCATGCGAGTGCGAGTGACGGGCGAGATGCAACTCCTTGGAGAAGCACTTCGCTACAGATTTTAAATGTGTATTGCTAAAATATCACACGATGTGAATACATGTTTTATGTTTTAACTTTGTCCTTTCTGTTTTGATGTGAAACATCTTTAAGCGAGGGGTAAAGCTGATTTTAGACTTGGTGATCGTGGCGACGCATTTCGATGTTTCACATCTATCAGCCGTCCCATGACAGCTGTTCTTTTTTTTATATTTCAGTGTAGTTTCTTTATTTAAAACTGGTTTCAATTTCGGTATGTTTCTTTTTCTTAGGTACTTGCTTTGGCGGCCAATATAAATTGGCCTTACCATTAAACTTTAATATTAACTGGCATTAAGTATTCAATACAACTTCGAGATATTGATTATCCATTAAAAAGCTTCTGTCATTAGTATACAGAACCTTGAAGTTATTCACTCTATTATATTTGTATTACCTACTCGGGAACAGGCCAGTCCTTCTCAAAGTAATAAGCGATGGGTGAACGCTGGAAGCGAGTGGAGAGGTTTGAAGATAGCCGCAAACTTGGGCGGTTCATAAGGGACCAGTTAATAAAGTTTGCATTACTAAGTTTTCCCAGTGTTTGAAACTAAATATAAATAGCTACCACATATTATAATCTACTTTTAATCGCCTCCGGCCATGTTACAGCGAAAGGTTATGGCTGTAGCATGTATGTATGTTTGTTCTTCTGTAGCGCTTCAACTACTGAGCTAATTTTGATGTACGAGATTTCAATAAATTAGTTATTTTGGTCCGGATGACTGCCACTGTACGTTAGTATATTAGTTCATTGGCAACGGCACACTATATTCGGGGCATTCTCAGAAGATCGTTTTGATGTTTGTCGGAAAATTTATTATTATCAAAACTATATAAGAATTTTCGTATTTGTCAAAAGGGATGCGAAGCAAGTCAATGATATTATACGTAAAAATATCATTGAAGTAAATATACAATATATTCGACACACGATACAGTGTAGGTAACACAGGTACGTCAACAATGTTATCGAAAAGTTGTAACTTTGTAAACTTTGTCGTAAGATTTCTAAATTTTACCTATCTTTGCCAAAAGTCCTTCGCTGCTACGCACAAGTTTTCTACCTTCACCGTCAAGTTAAGTCGCACCGAGTTTCTTACGAAGCACTGACAAGAACCCTTAAGTTTTTCATTCATATAAACGCTTATACACTCATACCCCCGCATTAGGTTGTTTACCTGTGTCGCGGGTGGCATGGACTATACATAATATAACTTATCACAATAACACCCATGACCCGAATACAAATATTTATCTGTCACATAAATATCTCCCTCGGCCAGGAATCGAACCCGGGACCCCTTGCTTAGCAGGCAGGGTCGCTACCAACTAGGCTGCAGGGTTTATATCTTTTAAACAACTCACTATCTCACTGCTGGGCTCGAGTCTTTTGTTACAAACAAACTCAAGGTCATAACTTACAATATTACTATTATTAGATAGGCAATGTTTGTAGGACAACAGCATGTAGAAAAATAAAAATAAATTTGAAGTAAGGCCTAATTCGGAGCCATAACGCTCGTGTGAGCAAAACTGCGTTTTCATTAGTGGCGTAACTAGCCCTAAGGAGGCCCCATATCAATATTTGTTGTGGGGCCCCCTCAACGTCAGTTGTCAAATATAAAAGGAGTGCCAACTGTAGCGGTCTTAGGCCACTGGCGAGCTTTTTTTGGGAGTGTTAGTGGGGGCACCTATACGCTGGGGGCACCGTATAATTGATACGGCTGATACGGCGATAGCTACGCCCCTGGTTTTCATAGCTGCTAATATCATTATCACATTTTTCTTTTGCTGTCCAATAATTGAGTCTTCTTCCGTCACAAATATTAATATACCCCTTTAATCTAATTTTAAACCTAACCTAATCCCAAACCTTTAATCTTTAGCTAATTGGATACACATCGTAATCAATTGGGGGTACACTTAGCCCATTAGTTGATGATTATATATGATTGATGAGGCGTGATGATCGAACAATGTGACGGGACAAATGAAGAGGGTTCAAATACACTACAACCGTGCTCCGTCGATAAATCTGACGAAATTACCGCTAATGTTTTTCATTAATCATTATCGACATTATTATGTTGCTGAAGAGAATAAAAGCTTTTCTTTAGAAGAAAAATCTTTCGTATCAATACAATAGTGCTTTTACGGCGTTCATTTATATATGTATTTATATAGAATACAACATAGTTTCCGCCCGCGACTTAGCATGTGTTAAAGTGATTTTACAAAATGAAATCACAAATATACCTATTGGTACACGTGCCAATCATCCCAGGTAACATATAATATAACATCTATATATAAATAAAAATGAATGTTGCTAAGTGCAAAACTCGAGAATGGCTCGACTAATTCGGGTAATTTTTTTGTATGTTCCTTAAGGCACACGAGAGGTTTTAATAATAATAATAAAACTTTTGACAGAACGAAGTCTGTCCGGGCAATTAGTATAATATATATATGTTACCGGCAAAACCCGATTTCAGTTTAAACTAGTTTGGCCTAGGCCAGACTAGTTTGGCTCGACACGATTAGGCAAAACTAGTTTCTCGTCAGTCTAAAACTGATTAGAACCGAATTGTTATGGATTTATATTTATTCGACAAATCCTTATACTTTAAACCTCATAACATATAATCGGAATGATAGCTACCTTATTTTCTTTTCCTGAACATGGATTACGAGTGCTAAGTTTTATCTTAATCCGTTCAATTAAAAGACAACATTGAAACTCCAAACATCTTCACAAAATAATGTTATGACTAAAGTTTACAAACAGCATCATTTTCCGAGACAATTGCTGCTCATACATTTTTTCAGGCGTTTTACGAATTATATAATTTTTAATTAAATTCTTAGGCGAGTCACATATTATCTATCCGTCTACATTAGGTATAGTGAGAGTATAAAACGAGAGATTTAAAATACAGATTTTACTGTTTGAAGTAGAAACGCCTATCAATTAAAAAATTTGGAGACCTTAAGATAATTATGTTGGAGGTTACCCTTCCTGAAAACTCATTGAATTCTGCAGATAGTAACTGGTTTACGGAATCAGAATTTTACCTCCTCCATAAATAAATCCTTTAAAGAAAAAGTCTCTGGCAAAGTTACTCCATTGCACCGTAGTATTGCTACCTTATTACGATTGGTTTCCTTAGTTCCCTCTGCAAATACATCGATTAGAGCAAATGAGCTCAGTTCCAAACTAAAAGCAGGTCCGGGTTTTATTTGTAGCAAGAAACGAGGCACGCTAATGAAACTGGTCGTCCGATACCAGATTTATTGGACCTGACACGACCTCTGACAAATTAGTTCCTTGCCTCTTGAGCAACTCTGGTTAGTAAAAAAAGTCTAATTGGTGCTTATTAGTTCAATGGTAACCAGCAAATGGTCAAAGACTGAATTGGTGTCACTTGAAACCAATAAGTAGGTGGTCGGGTACATATCAAACAAATATATCAGGTGGGATTTTGGTCAAGCATTAACTTATTGTAAGTAAAAAAAAAAATATAATTGCAGATCTGACTTACATAGTTCTATCCCTTTAGTGAGTGTGTCGATATTTTGAGCAGTTCCGTTTTTCGGAGAATACGCTGAAGCCGTCTGTCATAGTTGCCACTGATTGACTTCTTCGTTTATTCCCACTTGTCCTGTTCAGGTCGTTTATTCCCACTTGTCCTGTTGAGTAGTCCTGTTGACAGGACTAGTGGGAAAAAAATTCCCACTAGTCCTGTTAACAGAACTATTTTTTTTCCCACTAGTCCTGTTAATATAACTCAGAGGCACTTTTACTGTTTGCCGCATTAAAATTCCCACATATAATTTGACGAGACACCTCTAATATGTTAGAGGTGATTGGCTTCAACCCATTAATGGCCCACTACTGGGCACGGGTCTCTCCTCTTGAGGAGGCCTAGAGCATACTCCACCACGCTGCTTCAGTGCGGATTGGTGGAGGGGTTAGTGGCCAACCCGATTGTCGGAAGTTTTCAAACCGCCCGAGGGCCTCCGAGGCTCCGACATGGCTTAACGACTGTTATCTAATGATACCAACCGGGACCGACGGCTTTACGTGCCCAGAGGTGCCTTAGAGGTGATTCTCTACCTGTAATTATCGGTTAGAACGACTGAATAATTCTTTCAGTACTTTTTACCCAAGACCGCATTAGCTATTTTAAATACTACTCTAAAGAATGTTATTCACTGAGCATACGTTCGTGAGCAAACATTTATATTTATGTTTAATACCAGGCAATACCAACAGGCGGAGAGACTGTAGAGATGTTTATTTTGTATTGAAAGTTGACAAGACGTTGATGGAAAATGTGTTTGCAGCTGAGGCAACGGCGCGGGGTTCCACACTCCTACAGATATATATGTATCACGTAATATCTAAGCCTTATATTTATTACACGTACCTACGCTGTATATATATATATATCAATACAGTGAATATGTACAATCAAAATTAGTAACCGATTTTTATGTTAAAAACGGCACGCAAAATAAACTTACAATTTCCCTATCTATATAATAAAATAATTACTGGTTTCTTTCTTTTATTTCTTCTGTCTTTCTTGGCCGGCAACGCATCAGTGATGCTTTTGGTGTCGCTGATGTCCATGGGTAACGATAGGCACTTACCATACGTGGATAGTCAACTGGTTTGCCCGCTATTTCCGTTAAAAATTTACCTATTTAGTTTGTGTCTTAATTGAATTGGTCTGAAAATATGAATATCTATTTCAGATGATGAATTCATAGAAAATGACTTAAATAGCATAAGCCCAGTTATTGTTTTCATATTACAGACACAATAGTACAGTTTTATTTTAACTACATTTCAAAACATAAAAGCAACAACCCATAACTGTCCCACTGCTGGGCTCGGGGTCTCCTCTCACAATGTGAGGGGTGTTAGGCCATAGTCTACCACGCTGGCCAAGTGCGGATTGGTAGACTTCACACACCTTTGAAAACTTTTATGGAGAACTCTCCGGTGTGCAGGTTTCCTCACGATGTTTTCCTTCACCGAAGCGAGTGACAATTAACTTCTAAGACGCACATAATATTTGAAAATCAGAGGTGCGTGCCAGGATTTGAACTCGGGCCCCTTCATTCGGGAGACCAACGTTCTAACCGCTAGGCTATCACTGCACATTTCAAAACATACTCGAATAAAATAAGTAACTATGAACATGACACTGCAATTATGCAGGAACACGAAATATCCATATTATTTGGGACTCCTTACCCGCGCAGTACCGAAACTGCATTGCGACAACGGTCGAGGAGATATAATTTACTTATTATTCCCGACTCAGACTTGCTCGAACTCAGCTCTCAAAGAGCACGGAATATTCTAAATTGTTTCATATTAACCAGCTCCTAGTTATGAGGTCATAAGCAAGTTATTAAATCCATGACAGATTTATTTTATGATGTTTGAACCTAATTCAAGGGTCTATGGAATGTTATGGTAACGGGCTGTTATGGTAAACCTACATCCAGAAAGTTAAATCACCACCTAATCTTTACTACTAATACTTTTGAATTGCCTTGTCGTTTAGTCCTTAAAATAGCAAAGTGAGGATCCAAAGAGATTCTTGGATCGGCTTATTTTACGTAAGGCAGACAAGGCAGTGTTGCATTCAGACGAAATTGCTAGGTCTTCCCGTCTTTCTAAAGAGTTTGGTGGTAGGTGGTTAGATGGTTCAGGTTTCAAATTTCCTAGGTAATCAGAAATGTTACAGTTACAGGCGAAGAATCTTTTGTATAATTCTTCCGTATAATTCGTATGGTAGCAAAGATATCTTTTAATACATACGTTATAATTGGGCAGAACGGTAGAATGGCTTTCGACTCCGGGTGGGATAAAGCACCTGGATGAAACAGCTGTAGTATTAAAGTAGTAGCTCAAGCATAAAATTGATTCTGAAATGCATCGAAATGCAAAACATTTTTACGTCTAAACGTTCACGTTTCGTATTCACGTTTACGTCGCAAACCGAAATAGACCCCAATGACATACAATATCATTGCCCCAATGAGTTGATTATACATATTGAATGAGATAATAAATATCCAGTATCCATTTGTCAATTCATAGGAGTTTCTGTCAAAAGCTGTAACCGAACAGATTAAATATGAATGTCTTTGTCCGTAATAGCACAGAAAAAATAATGTACTAATAAACGTAATAGTACTTGTAGCGACATAATATAAGTACTACTATTTCTTCTGTGGTAATAGTTTCTCCTGGCCGCACTATCCGTGCAACTGGGTCGAAATATCAGCATGAAATATGCGTATCGCGATTACCCGTTGTTTTTATAAAATGGGAACAAGCCGTTTGATACGAATTTTAAATCATTGGCGGTTTTATTTTAAATAGGATATTTTCCAATTCCTATATTTTGGTATTAATGTAGAATATTTTAATATTCAAAGTAAATGCATAAGTCGCCCCTCGACCAGGTGGATTGACCTAAAGAAGACAGACCAAAGGTGGAAAAAGGCAAATTACGGGAGACGTATGTGCAGCAGTACCACAGAACATCTAATAATTAGTTAGAAAGGAGTTGTGGGCGGGGCAGGCGCGCCAAGACTATGAGCAAACGTGCATACTTCACAAAAACACGCGATCGCGCTGTTTAGTGACTCGCGACCTCCAACGGAGAAAAGTACTGCGAAACACTGCGACTAAATTACGTGAAAATGCCTTCATGTGCGGTAATTACTTGCCGTGCATGAAGCCAAGTGCTTAACATAAACAAAGGAAGCGTTTCTTTTCATCGGTAAGTAAAAAAACTACGATATTTTAGTTTAAATCCTTCAAAATGTCCTTCAAATAATTCTTTTCCCAAAAAATATACATTGCGGGCTGCATGCGCTCGTCATTTTTATCACATCAATTCGAACGCGTAATGTATTGCGTAGAAGTAGCTCTAGTGTTGGTCGTAGTAAAAGATGACATCGATATTCGATAGATTCTTTCGAAGTTATAATAAAAACAACGTTCTTAAGTAATGTGAATGTGGCCATATACATTTAATATTTTATGCATTGAAATATAGTTTGAAAGAACATTGACGTATTTTACACGTAGTAACACTGGTTTATATTATATTTTTCAGTTAGATTTTTGGCAGGATATTGTTGTTTGAAGCAGTTACTTCTTGTTTATTATTTTGTTAAAATCTATATCTAATCTAGCGTTCATGAGTACCGTCATTGAACCTAGGTGGCATGCCTATGAGTACCGCCATTTTGAAAATCGGCAGTTGGTTTGATCACACGGTGGTTCAAATTGTTAGTGCAGCGCCACGTTACACTAGGGGTCCTAGGTTCAAATTCCATATCTGTAAAATTTATGGAATCCACATTTTCATGTTTTATTCTAATAGAATTTAATGAATTTTAGTTTCCCGAAAGATTCAGTTATACGAGCTCAGTGGATCGCTGCAACAGGCAACCTGACTGGATTCCTACTAAATGTTATTTTTTATGGATTTAAGGTAAACCTTTATTTTACACATCTGTCGACCTTACGAAAATAAATACCGATAAAAGTTTATCGTCAGTCAATCCTTAAGCTACAGTGCCACGCCTCTCACGCACACATAACAACCCTCGTGCGTATTTGTTCATTTTCGTAGTAGTAAGCAAATGGAGGGGATCGAAACGGCGACAGCGGTTCTCGTACAAATTACGCGCTATGCCCTTTCTAACTAATTATTAGATGTTCTGTGAGCAGTACCTTTAAAAGTCGGATATATTGATTTTAAATCCTACTAATATTATTAACGTGAAAGTCGTGCTCTTTTATTAACCGACTTGAAAAAAGGAGGAGGTTCTCAATTCGACTGTATTTTTTTATGTTTGTTACCTCAGAACTTTCGATTGGGTGAACCGATTTTGATGATTCTTTTTTTAATCGAAAGCAGTTGCTTGTTATGTGGTCCCACATAAATTTGAACGAGATTTGAAAAGTAATTTGAGTAATTTTGAAGTCGGTTATTTTTTGTTAGTAAAATTTAGATTATTTTAACAACGAAAGGTAGAAAGCTGAGTGTTCTGTGATATACATGTTAATAGATGATGAAGCTACCACCCTCATTACATACTAAAGAAATCAACAAATTCTTGAATTACTTATTTCACTAAAAATTAAATGTTTTTGTGGTTCAAGTCCAAGTTTTTTTCAATTTCCGAATAAATTGCTTTTCCCGCTTCTATCGTCAGGATTCTCACTTTCTTTCTAATTTGACAGCTGCCACGGATTGCGAAGCGTATTTATCACATTGTCAAGGATTTCGCACAAAATGGTTAAGTTCCGAAACTGGAAAGTTTCAATTTGTATCTTATTGTAGGCAAGTTTTCTTTCTTTTCATATCCTTGGGTGGCATCTGATTGTTTGTCGCCTTACATAAACAACGCTACATCGTTTGTTACTTACATCAAGCTTTCAATAAATGAAGGATGTCTTTGACCAATCATATCCTTGATTACCTGGAAAAGAAATCAATAATTAGAATTTAAAATTCCTGAGACCTTGGCCGGCAACGAATCTGTGATGCCTTTGATGGCGAGGAAAATGAGAAAATTGAATTTATTAATACTGTGATGGTTGATTGTTAGTGGCAATATGAGGGTTTCGTTCTTTGTTGAGCACCTTCAGAAAAATTATTGAATTCCAAATAGAAGCATGAATAACTATGATATATGTAGCATTGTATATTATGTAGAAATACACGCACTTCAAAGTCGTTTACAATGTTTCCCTCAACCCCAATCAACAGCGCTTATCGGGATGGTCCGCATAAATAAACAGCCACAATTAATCGCTCCCGAGACACCAACATAGTAATTGTGTGTAGATAGCCCGTCGGTTCCTCGGTTAGATTAACTTGGAACATACAAATAAACTCTTTACAGTTCCAACAATCTGTTTATCTTTGATCACTGGTTAAATATCAGAAGTGTTATGCGCCCCAATGGCTTAGGATAAACACAATTTCTACCAAAGATATCTAAAACTCAGAAGGTCTATTGATAACTAAATACAACTAAGAAATATGTGTTTGGATTTCCTTGAATTTTATTTTTATTATCCCTGGAATTTAATTTTAAGTTGATAATAAATAATAATAATAAGAAATAAATGCTTACACTCATACCCCCGCAGTAGGTTTTCACCTGTGTCGCGGGTGGCATGGACGATACATATAACACATCACAATAATACCCACGACCCGAGTAAACATATTTATCTGTCACATAAATATCTGCCCCGGCCGGGAATCGAACCTGAGACCCCTCACTTCGCAGGCAGGGTCGCTACCAACTAGGCTACAGTGTCGTCATGGATGTACGGCTTGTTACCGCAAGAGATAATAAAACTATAAAAACTAAAAACACGATTTTATAGTGTCAATAAAGATACTAAAGAAAAAAATTAACTTCTGTTATCCATCAAGGAGTTCCCTCGGCTGGAACCAAAACTTTTTGTAGTATCAGACCACGCTTATTAGAAAAATGCATTGTCATTAGAACTAAAGCTATATGTAAAATTTCAACTCCTTAGGATAAGTGGAAGTAGATTTGCAAGATTTGACCCAAACAAACAAATAAACAAAGCAAGCTAAATAAAACCGTTCAAAAATAGACCACCTGATGGTATCTAGTACAGAGATTCGTCTCTAGTAATAATATAAGGTTTTGCTAAAGATATTGTTAATCGGTAAAATAATAGGTTCCGTTATAGAGTTATGCCAACAACGATTGATCTTCGAACTGTCAATTATTCAGGAGCCGAAAATCCCTCTCGATACTCCAGAGATGGGTTTACACCGCATGACAGAGCGTGGGGTATACACTGATACATTATTCAAGGTAATATTTAATGTATGACAAGATCAAAAGATGATATAAAGCAAATTTCGGATGACGTAGATTAAACAGCCATAAATAACCCTAAGGCCTCATTCTCACTGAGCCAATGTCGGAGCGACGCGATGCATAAGGGATACGTTCACATTATATTTATCATAATTATTTACATATTTCTTTCGAATAAATAACTTTTTAATACCCACGCCTGGTGTTATCTCACGACTAACGTTAGGAATATAAGAAGTAATAACGTATATAAACTGTAGATATTTTAATGTCCCAATAAAGCATGTATGATATCATTAGTTTCTTGAAAAAGTCTGTAAATCTGAAATAATAAAAGTACGGGAATAAAATTATTTTTACTGCAAATAAACAATAATAATATACTACGATACAAGCAATACTACCACCCTTATATTAAAATAAAAACTAAACATTTTTTTACATAATAAAAGCTATATTACCTAATATTTCTCTGACATGTTGCTATTACCACCATATTATTATTATGCACCATGTTTGACGCAATAAAGAATTATGAATTATTTATGATAATGAACATGAACAAGTTAATTAGAGATGGCGCGCCTCCGTTGCTTCGGGACCGGTCGAGGTAAAGCACTAAGGAGCTTACATTGTAAGTAGCTTATCTATACTGTAAGTATCTTAAGAAGTTTACTTCAACAATATCAGAAATAAATAAATGAACGCTTACACACTCATACCCCGCAGTAGGTTTTCACCTGTGTCGTGGGTGGCATGGAAGACACATAAGTTATAACACATCACAATGACACCCATGACCCGAGTACTGCAAATATTTATCTGTCGCATAAATATCTGCCTCGGCCGGGAATCGAACCCGGGACCCCTCGCATCGCAGGCAGGGTCGCTACCAACTAGGCTACAGGGTCGTCAAAATTTAAACTGATCGTTATAATCTACCTCGCTGGGATTCAAACCCAGGGCGCTTTAAATTATCTGAAGTAAAAGTAAATGCGTCATAGTCGTTACTCGTGATGGAGTGGTAAAGACATTCATGAGCGAATTTCCGATTCCATACTGCAAAGGGCACGAAACGAGATGAAATAATGGTTTTACAAAAAAATGGTTTTACTACTCAGTGCTTGAAGTCGAAGGTGTACAAGCAGTGTGTGTTGCCAGCGATCATGACATGCGGATCCGAGATGTGGTGCTTTACTATTGCTCTAATCCACAAGCTCAGAGTAGCGCAGCGGGGGCTATGGAAAGGACTATGCTCAATGTTTCTAAATGAAATGAGGAGATCCGTAGACGAACAAAGGTAACCGACATAGCTCAAAGAATTAGCCGGCTGAAGTGGCAATGGGCTGGCCACATAGTTCGTATATAACATGGGAAGAAAGGTCCTCGAACGGCGCTCACGTCTCGGAAAAAGGAGCTTAGGACGCCCCCGACCAGGTGGACTGACGACCTGAAAAAGACAGCGGGCATCCGCTGGATTCAGAAGGCTCAGGACCGGTCAGTGGCTCAAGTTAGGGGAGGCCTATGTCCAGCAGTGGATCTCCAAAGACTTGGATGGATGGATGGATGGATGGATGGACTACAAATCCCTCGACAAACCTGGTTTTGAGTAACACGGTGGTACAGATCAATTTGGCGCTAAATGAATAAAATCATAATAAATACCTACTAAATATCGTAAAATCGTCTTCTTCATAATAGCTATCTATCTCTTACACAAACACACACAAACACACACACACACACACACACACACACACACACACACACACACACACACATGCACAATTAAAACATAGTTTATACTCGTTTTGTTTTCAACACACGACTACGGAATTTCCGAAACAAACTTATAATGAAACTTCGGCAACGCGCTTCAACTCCATTGTAATATCTCAACGAAGGGATCCCTCTAAATTCCCATTGATCTTTTTAATTCCGAGTTATTTAACTCTGTCTTCACCTGAGAAACGGAATTATAAGGTATCTATAGACATTAATGGATGTCTCAAACGTAACTTTCATGGATGAAAAATATTACAAGAAAGGGTTTTAATATACCAATGTCAATTAAATAAAAGAGAAGTTTAGTGTCATTGACACCCGGCTGTTACCTTTACTTGTTACTATAGGTTTTACCACGGAACACAGATGTCTGTGTATGTCTGTGTTCCGTGGTAAAACCTCCGCGGGTTTTACCATCGATGCAACGGAGAACGTATTATGAGTTTAGCGAGATGTAGTTTTTATTTTTTTGTATTTGAATGTTTGTTTTTCTTTTTCTTTCTTTTTTCAAGTGAACTCCAATATATCTTTTTTATTTTTATGCTCTACGACATGCATAGACGACGATATATTCAGCAAATAATCGGTTGGAGTTTGGCGTTCAGTATTCAACTCGCACGTCAGCGGATAACAAAGGCCGAGCAGGCATCAGGGGAGACTTTTTACGGCCCGCATGCAATGTGCAGTGTGACGCGACGCTAACGAATGTGCAAACACGGCCACAATAGCCTGAAGTGATGGCTGCTCTATCAAACATAGAGGGAATATTTTGTACACCCAAAATTAAAGGTCGATTTAATAAAAACACGGTGTCTGGCTGGCACAACGCACAGCCAGTGCAGCAATGTACCTAGACGCATGAAACTAATAGATGTTCCTTATACCTACCCATACTGTGGACTCCTCCGCTCATTAAGAAAGGAAGTAGACCATGAACTGGACTAAGATATACTTACTATATCGTGTTAGCGTGTTATTATATAATTACAGTGTAATGCATTCTCTTTGTATAACTATCGTGAATATCAGTATGGTAATTGACTTATGCAGCCTACTGTCATCAGTCTCTGTCTGGCGTATTGATGTATTGATTCAAAGTCAGTCAGTATTGATTACATTATAGCAAAGAGCACCGAACGCGATTCATTCGTCTTTCGACATTTGGCCTGAACGGTCGGTTGCAAAAGTCATGTCTCTCTGGAAGTTAGTAATATTAGAACCTAATTTTAGTGTTAAAATTATCTTGTGGAAAAGTATAATAAAATAGCTGTTGGATATCGTCGTTTCATTGGGCTGAGCCCAATAATTAATCGGAAAACTCAGGTAGAGCTCTAGTTATTAATAACACAAATACCCTTTAAGACATTATTAATTGATAGTAGGTAACACCACTGAACATTCTCTTATCAAATATAAAGCCCAAATTTCATATTAACAATATACTTACGCTATAATATTTTAGCACATCCTAAGTTATTATAATCGTAAATCATGCCATTGCCGCGTATCTCACACAACCTTGTGGGGGCGATATTACCCTAAAGTTTATAGGAAAGCGATATAAATCTTTAATATTTATTGCGGGGAATGGAAGTTATTAAAAACATCCATAAACGAAAGAGCACTTTGAAACGGGATCTGTTGAAAGGTTTTAAAATGAAAAGGAATACTGTACGGGATTTAGGAATGAATTCATTTTGTTCAACCATTAATAGCGATTGGTTTTGCCTGTTACAAATACCTATATGTATTTCTACAGAATATTTCTTTTTCCAATGACCAACTGCTAGGCTTATGCAGTGGATGGCCGGTTTTTCATTGGACGACACGATTTTATAATTCGAATCCAGTGGTACTTTTCAATGTTTTCATACCACCAACCACAGCGATGGAGGAATATTTCTATGAAATTTTATGGTACGCTGTCTCATTTAACAACAACACGAACGACACGATAATATCGTGATCGTCGGCAGCAAACCTCCTTCTGGTTACCGACATTATACAATATTATATTATACGAGTAACCGCCCTCGCTTTGCTTCGGTTTTCTTATTTTTTTACACCTTATTGGAGTTTCATTAAGGATCCCTAATTTTTTTGAAAATATAATATAGCCTATGTTACTCGGGGATAGTGTAGCTTTCCAACAGTGAAAGAATTTTTGAAATCGGTTCAGTGGTTTCGGAGCCTATTCAATGCAAACAAAAAATCTAATCTTTCCTCTTTATATATTAGTATAGACGAAAGCTTCGAGTAGCGAGTAGAGATAAGATACGGATAATGCCTTAAAATAGAAAATCTGACGACCCGTGTGGCGCAATGGTTACAATGTCGTATCGCCGCGCTGGGTCCTGGGTTCGATTCCCAGCGAAGCGGGAATTTAAATGATGAGTTTGAATTTCTGTTCTCGGTCTGAGAGTGAATTGTTCCGTCTTTGTGTGTTGTCCATAGCACCCACGATACAGGGAATCCTAGTGTTGTGCTATGAGTGTGAAGCGTTATTTATTTATTTGCATGTCCATGTTTTGCTTTTAATAGCGACATAAGCGGATGTAGACGGCATTTATTGCCTGGTTTAAATTTTCAGCCGATTTTACATGTCATCCTCGTGCATTCAGGCCGAACCCCCGTTCTATAAGTTTAATATCACGTTACGTGCTCCATGCTAGTGTTAGCACCGCTCTAAAGGCTTGAGACGCTACGTTGCATTTTTGGTTCTTTGGCTATATCCACAGCAATACTCGACGACATTCAACTGTTTCCCGTACGATATAGCCAAAGAATACAAACAAAGGCCAATATCATATTGTTGATATTAGTCCGAAATTAAAATTTCCCGTACATTTCCCGATCCCGGATGCCAACGGGAACTAATATTGGAGTATGGCTCTGAAACATTCAGCAATGCCGATGCCCCGGCTTATTGATTAAAATATTTCGAGCTCCACCTCCATTTACGATCACCAATATTGTAGCTGAAGTTATGGAATATTTTAAATTCGGGAGACGATTAATACTGGTATGAGCTGAAGGTATGAGTATAATTGAGGCTGATTCATGCTATGATATTGGCTTTTATGCAATATTTTGCCAATATGAATTGAAACGATTTTCTGCGTAATTGTAAAATACGTTCCTTATATTATATGTATAACAAATGATCCCGCTACGTCAATTTAACACAAAATTATTTTCGGCGATAATTTTACTGGTACATTTTCAAAGACTACAGAAATATACAGGATGATTTTTTCTAGTGTGCGTGGATGGCCAAATCCGAAACTATGAGGAAAAATGCTGAAAGGAGTCTCGGGGCCGACTTTGATGAAAATTAAAACTGCATCATGACATTTTTCATTTTAATTCTCAAGTAATTATTTTCAATTATTATTATTATTAAATTTAATTAATTTCAATTCTTAAAAATGAGTAAAAATTGTTTCAAGCCCGGTATATTTATAAAAGTAAATGTTACACTTCTCTAAGCGAAGCAAAGACTGGATATTACTCGTAGTATCTTCCTAAACATTTTCCGCGGCAAATCGTGTGAAAACAAAAACATATTTCCCATTGAGTTTCCGATGATTCGTTCAGAGACAGTCTGAACAAATACATGTTATTTATAGTGGATCTAACGTGGACAATCCGGGTTGTTACACACATTGTGTTGTGATATGAGAACTGAGGACTCTTCAGATAAAAATCCGATAGGAAAAATGAATGTTATATTAACATTTAAGTGTTTGGTGTTATGTAAACTCAAATCTTATGTAAGTTAAGTATTTTTTTTAATTAAATAGCAGACAAATTAAAGAAGACGCATTCTTATGTTTATGTTTCGAAAGTAGGGTATTTATTTATTTTTTATTTTATTTATTCTTTATTGAACCTTACACAGTAATGGAACAAAAGGCGGACTTAATGCTAAAAGCATTCTCTGCCAGTCAACCTTAGGGCAGTGGGAGAACAAAGAAGGCGGTAACAACAAAGAAAGAAGAGTAAAATTTTATGTTGTATCAAGGGAAAAAAAATATTATACGTAATACGCGTTTAAACGATATAATACATATTTATATAAATAAGTTAAATAAATATAACTATATTCAGTGTATATGTATACATACCTATATATAAATACATGCATATAACATATATAATAAAATATATAATTATATATAATTCATACTAATATAATTATGTATATTTGAGAATGATGATGATCGCTGTGACTCCTATTTATCATTGTACACTAATGAGAGGAAATGAGCGTGAAGCTGTTTTTTAAAAGTATACTTGCTACAGTTACTAGATTCCCTTCTCAATTTGAGGGGAAGAGCGTTCCAAAGTCGGATAGCTTGAGCAGTGAACGAGTAATGAAGGAAGCCAGTACGGTGAGGTGGGATGGAGAGTGCTAGAGTCTCAGAAGAACGAAGCTGCCGGTCATGAGTGTCGCACTGGAATTGAAATTTGCATTTCAAATAGTCAGGGGCGAATTTGTCATATAAGATTGAGAAAAGAGTGCAGAGTATCCTTTTGTGCCTTCGCTGCCGTATAGGGAGCCATTTTAGCTGAGCGCGATAAGAGGAAACGTGGTCATACTTTCGCAGGCAAAAGATGAAACGAATGCTGTTATTTATAAGTCGATCGAGCTTGTCCAAGAGATCCTCATTTAAATCAGGGCAACACACATCAGCATAATCAATAATGGGGAAGATGAGAGCTTGCACCAATGCAACCTTTATCTTTATCGGAAGAAAGTTTCTGAGACGATTTAATGCACTTAACTTAGCAATAACCGAGCTACTAATGTGTTTGACCTGCGTAGACCAGCTTAATGTTGAATCTAAATAGAGCCCAAGATTCTTAACAGCAGGCGAGAAGGGGATCGATGATCCCTTAAACGTGACAGGTGTTACAGAGCTCATGTCTAATTTAGCCAACTGCCGACTGCTTCCAAAAACTATAGCTTGGCATTTAACAGGATTGACTTTGATACCAAAATTAACAGACCACAGATGTAAAGTATTTAAATCACTGTTAAGGTTATTTATTGCGGCGTTGATAGACTCGACGTCTGCTTGAGCGTAAATTTGGAGATCGTCGGCATATAAATGATAAGGGCAGCTCAGCTGGGTAGACAAGAAATTTATAAAGACGGAAAACAAAAGAGGAGATAGAATTCCCCCCTGCGGAACACCAGCTGTTGTGCTGCACCAGTCAGACATATTATTACCATGTCGAACAGCTTGCTGACGGTCACGTAGGTAGGACGAAAACCAATTTATTGAGTTACGGCAGAAATTAAGATGCTGGAGCATAGCAAGAAGGATATCATGGTCAACCATGTTGAAAGCGTTGCTGAAGTCGACCAGTACAAGTACCGTGACCAGTTTATCCTCCATGCCTCCCCGTATGTCATCTGAAACTTTGATTAGAGCAGTTGTCGTACTGTGCCCAACTCGAAAGCCCGATTGATATTTGGACAGGAAATTTGCTTTGTGTAAGAATGAGGACGCTTGTTGATGTACGGTGCACTCCAGGAGTTTTGAAATGAAGGGTAAGATGGAAATAGGTCCATAGTTGTTAAGGAGAGTAGGGTTGGCAATTTTGGGGAGAGGAATTATATAGGCCTTACGCCACAAGGAAGGAAAAACCCCAGACGACAGGGAGAAGTTGATGATGTGAGTAATGACAGGAATGAGGTGTTCGAACACAGGAAGAATCATAGCACGACTCACATCATCACAGCCCACTGCTTTGGACTTGATAGAAGAGAAATATTTTCGTATATCCTCAACCGACGTGCAAGAAAGAGAAAACGAATTAAGTTGAGGAGTGCCTAAGGAAGCTAGTTTAGAAAGAGTTTGAGCTTTGATGACCAGGTCAAGAGGAGTAATCGCAGAAAAGTGAGAATTTAAGGAATCAAGAGAAAAAGGAATTTCGTTTTTAACAGACTGCTTACCAAATCCAAGAGAGTTTAAAAATTTCCAAATGTCAGCCGAAGAAGAATTAATAACATTGTCAAAGAAATACCGTCGCTTCGCTGCCCTCACCATTTGGTTGCAACGATTACGAGCGTTTTTGTATAAACACCAATTTTCGTCGCACCTGTCACGCTTAAATACCCTAAAAGCTCTGTCGCGTCGCGTCATTGCCATACGAACACCTTTCGTGATCCACGGTGCTGGTGGTCTCTTCACACGTACTTTTTCTACCGGAGCGTGTTTATCGAACAGCTTAATGGTTAAATCGTTAAACAATAAAACTTTCTCACAAACTGTGGAAGCATTATACACCGGTGAAAAGTCGATTGATGACGCATCTTTATTTAGAGCAATCTGGTCAATTTTATTAAATCGTCTCATCCAGATAAGGTCCGGTTTCTTCTTAGAAGGTTTTAGCTTATAGCTAAGGTAGATAAGGTCATGGTGCGAAAAACCGAAAGCCGACAACTGACCATGCTTAATTACTAAGTGAGGAGAGGAGGTGATTAATAGATCTAACCATGTATCAGGATGGTCGGGATTGTGATGAGTAGGACCAGTGGGAACAACGGATAAATTAACGGAAGACAAGATGTTTAATAGTTTATCGCTTCGATAAGAAGATTTAAGGAGGTCAGTATTTAAGTCGCCCATGATTATGTGATGAGTGTAGTCTGAACAAAGTGATTCTAAAACAGATTCAAGGCCGGTGAAGTAATCTATAGTAGGTGGCCAGTACACAACTCCAAGCACCAATTTAGAACGCTCCAACCGTAGTTCAAGGAACAGATATTCTGCATTAGCAGAGTAGGCAGGGGGAGACGACGCCACAACAGAGTAAGGTATATCAGAGCGTAAGTAGATGGCGACACCACCTCCTCCCTTGACTTCCCTGTCATTTCTAATGAGAACATACCCGGGCAAACTGTAACAGAAGGTAGATAGCGAAGGTTTAAGCCAGCTCTCTGAAATAAGAATGGCATGCACATTAGAAGAAACAGAAGAGAAATTATCTAAGAGGTCAGTATGATGTGCGGGGATGCTTTGTGCATTTATGTGACAAACATTGAAAGAGGTGGCAGAATGTACAATAATGTTATACAGCGAGTCACGAAGCGTTTGAGGCTCATCACATGATTCAAAAGATCCAGAGGAATCACAAGCAGAAAAAAATGACTCATCATCAGACATACTATAAAACAAAATAAATAATAAATAATTATAAAATATAATATATAGTAATAGGTAATATAAAAATTTTAATATAAACAATTAACCTACACAAAATTTTCTAAAAATTATTAAATTAGATTGAACTGCACTGCCAATCCCGCCGGCTAACACTGACAAAAAATGTAATGTAAACAGGTAATGAACTTAAAATAATAATAATAAAAAAAAATACACAACTCATACGTACAGCAAAAGTGCGGCAAACATCATGGACGACGAATTATGAAATACAATACAAAAAAATATATATATTTCGTTCAGTTCAGTTACAAACATTACACAATGAAAAAACAAAAAAAAATTATGCCATAGAGTACTCAAACACTACGATTTAACAATACTAAACTCGTAACAATCCGTGACTACACTCTGTGCAAATCCTCTATAGTTTATGACGTTAAATCATATAAGTTTTTAAACATCAACAAGCAGTGACATGACAACCGAATCGAGGGTGACATTTGACAATTGTCTTGACGTAATCCTTTTATCTGTCTGTCAAGTGTCACGGATAAATCAATTCAAAAGAGACAGTAAGTGAATGTTTGTAAAAAGTTTATATGTAATAACAAAAGTTAAATTTAAAGGTTACCGTCATACCATACAATAAAAATCGAGTACAAAATACCTACAAATCTACATAATAAACATGGCCTATGAACGAACGCAAAAACAACAAGGAAATACAAAAACAACATACATGCTATTTCTTCATTCTTGCCGTTCTCTTCAGTTTAGTATTGTGATCATGATCAACCGAAGTGACAACAGCGACCGGTGAATTCGAACGACTCTTACGGGTCAATTCCTGTGAAGAGCTCTCAGCATCAGCGTACTTGGCTAAATCATCTTCGGAAGTTATATGGTGGCGTGATCCGTCCTTCGACTTAATAAAGATATTACCGTCAACGGTCCAGCAATTGCGAATGCCTAACTGTTTGCGAGCCATGAGAAATAAGGACTGCCGTTGACGAGTCAGGAACTCAGACACAACTATGCGAGTGCCTTTCAGGGCAACCTTCTTTCTCCAGACTGTGGATCGATCAGCAAGATCAACAAATCGAATTAGGACCGGTCGACACTTGCCTTCTGAAGGTTTGCCCAATCTATGACATGACTGTAGCCTATCACCAGTAAAACGCTGAAAGCCGAGCTTGTCGATGAAGAGTTTACCTATATAGTCCGGAAGGCCATCTGAATCAGCAGCTTCAGGAATGCCATGCAGTAACAAATATTTTCTCCTGTGCCTTATCTCAAAAATCTCCATGTTCATCATGAGCTGTGAAATTTGTTGCCGTAGAAGGTGCAATATGTCCCAGACTTCCGTTTTAAATTTCTGGAAGTCATCATGCAGACGACTCACTGAAGGGGTGCTTTGTGCTGCAGGTTTAAGCTGGGCCTCAAACTCGGAGAGTTTTTTCAGCAAGGAGGCTTCAATGGCATGTTGAGTTTCCAATACAGCATCAATGGAAGTCATTTTGTACCGTAGAATGTGCAACAAAATCCTTTTCTAGTGATGTGCAAATTAGTTTTTAGTGTTAGTGGCGGGGCAGAGCAGCAAAATACTATTTAATACATAAAATTATGACTGGATTTTATTCTTCTGGATAAAAATGTAAGTAATTTATGTACTCAAACCAAAATTAAAAGTATTTATCACTTAAAACTGATTTTAATTTAATTTAAAGTGGAGAGCACAATGTCGACTTTTTTAACGCCTACCGCCGAAAAAAATTTATACCTTGCCTTTAGGGATACTTTATAACCTGAATTAACTGCTAGGATACTTTTTATACCGGGAAACGGGTCTGTTTCCGTAGGGTAAGTTGTATAAAGTCACACTGCATTTAGATCATTAGTTTCCCGAAGAGAAGCGAGAGCAGGTTACAAGGATTATCATAAATTAATTAAGCCTCGTCAACTAACTTCATCAGTTTTACGTTGTTACCTGAAATGATCCTGCGATTACCTACAGGTTGGTTCCTTAATTACTCCACATCCGAAGCGATTATGCTCACGTACTAAACGATATTTCAAATACCTCAAACGCCATCGAACTAACCAGCCCGTGTAAGATTCCCCAACGGAAACTTTGCACAATGATGACAATCTATTTACTCTAACGATGTCATTTTGCCACCTATTAACATTGGAATAGGGTCGATAATACCGTCATTAAATCCCGACACATGTGACCTTTTACACATTGTAGAAGTTATGTACGCGACTTAATCACTACATTTATCACTCATAACGACTCTATTTCGAAGAGAAATCGTATAAATTTTATATGAACTTCGGTAATCTAACACGCCATAGAATGTTAGTACGCGGACACGACAGACAGCCCACACTCGCCTGAGGAAACCTATTTATTACGTACAAAATACTGAAAGAAATATTTGTTTTACAATAAATACTCATTTTCGTCAGTTAATGGTAAAGTTTCTCCCGACAGTTTTATATTTTAAACTAAACACAGCTAAGAACACTCTCGATTATGTCACTTTTCATAATAAAAAAAACCCTAGATCTAATTGAATTATTATTACTAGCATATAAAATCGACACCGCGAACACAATGTATGCCCCAATGAATTGGCGCCGATCGGCTTCAATTTTCAATGGATTTGTTCCATTTTGAAAGGAGAACGGGGGCTCAATTTTGAAAATAGAACCTCCCAGTGGGACACACATTTTATACGAGATGTATGTTCTATGACATTATACTTCAATGGATCAAAATCGTTTAATCCGTTTGGGAGCTCCAATGCCACAGACAAATATACAGATACACAGATACACAAACATGTCAAACTTATAAAACCCCTCTTTTTTTGTCGGGCGTTAAAAATGGCAAAGATTATAGACCAAAAAAATAGGAATTATAAAGCTTTTCTGTTCAAATGTAGTCCCTCGAACTATCACAATGACTTAGTTTATAATCTCTACGGCTGTTCCATATTTCATGACGGGAGATATTTATTGTGACATAGTAAACGAAGTAGGTAAGTCGACTGTGGCACTCCAAGTGATCTGCCAGTGCCTCGAACGCTCCTACTATATTAGTCCAGTCATCTTAGGAATTCACTGCGGAATGAGAGATACCCAGCTGTTTTTTTTGTATAAAGTTGTATTTTGGCATTTTAAAACTTGTCTCAAAACCTGCATATGGTAGGGTGACCGCGTCTATTAAAAATTTGAGGACAAAGGTCATAAAAATCGATTCTTTGCAAATATCTCATTTCCTATGGGTTTTTCGCTATTTGTATCTTCATCAATATTGTAGAGAATTAAATTCCCTACAACTTTTGTTTCAAAAATTTTTTTATACGTCGACTTGTTGGACCAACAACGATAGTTTAAACTCAGAATCATAGATTAAATTGCTATTGAAATTACGGGCCTTAGTTACCTATGACTTAAGTAATTTACATGTATTATTTGATAGCGTGAAATGCAAATGAATTTTAGTAACGCCATCTATTAACAACACCCGGAACTAAAGTTTTAGAATGCCAAAATACAACTTTATACAAAAAAATCAGCTGGGTATCTCTCATTCCGCAATTCTTACCTAATTTTGACTAAGATGACTGGACTATATTTTGTATATTATGACTGTTTATTATTATTTCACACCCTCAGTGAAAAAAAGCATAAGTCGTGTTACTTTGAATTTTAGTTATTAATATGATTGGAAAGTGGGACAAAAGCTACATAATATGCTCAATTTTTTCAAATTTTAATCATTAATGTTGACGGTTTTGTGCAAGACGGGTTGTGGTCATTCAAAAATGTTATGTGTCTCCTAAAACCATTTTTGGAATTAGGGGTCCGTTTGCGAAACATTTGGCTTTAAAGTACTAATTTTTTAACGTAATAATATTGCACGTCATCTACGTGCATCAAAGTACAGTGATTAAAACACAAATGTTATTCACGGTTCACGCCCCCTATTACGGCGAATGATAACCCTGTTCAATTCTACTCTATAATAAAACTTCATATAAGGACAATTATTCTGTACCTACATTGAACACTTTTTTCAACGGGTTGGTACATTTTATTTTTGCCTGTATTGTCTTGATTATACCTATTTTCTAATATCGAACATAATACGAAATTGTTCAACGCAAGAATAAATATTGTTTCTGCTTAGCTTATAACTTATTTAAATAACAAACACCATTAAATTATTCATAAACTGTTAGTTTTTTTCTTTCTTTCTTTCTTTCTTTCTTTTTTCTTTAAATATTGAATTGTCATCGGTCCTCAATAAATCTACGAAGTTTGAAAGAAATCTGACCGGTTGAAGTGGGTCAAAATCAAGTTCAAAGAGAAGTTACAAACAAACAAAGAAACAAACATACAGGTGAAACTAATATAAAGCGTGTAAAAAATTGGGGGCCCTATACAAAAACCTAAGCAAAGCGAGGGCGGTTACTAGTATGTAATAAAAAGCATAATATAAGTGAATTATGATTATATTTGTGCTGTAATTCTGACAATGAGTAAAATAAATCGTTCATCGCCATCATTTATTCACGACGCCCCCGAGTCCAACCGACGTGTCGTCACGCCCCAAATAACATCTGATGTCTCGGTTATTATGTTTATACCTGTTTACACCGTGTGTCTTGTTGGATTACGAGATATGCTAATACCGCAGTGTTGTGTGGTACGGCTAAATTACATCGCCCAATTATAAGTGAATATTCTAAGGTGCGGTTTGGGGGATATCTAAATTATATTGTTGTAGGAATGAGCATATACATAAAGCGGTTTTAATATATGTTTTTGGAAGACGTTTCTTTGATGTGCGTAAATTTTTTTGGGGAAAATTTTAATTATGCACAAGAAAAAACTGGAAGGAGTTTAGAAAATTTTTTAAGTCTAAAAGAGGGCGATTGTAGAAAAAAGGTTGTGGACCGGTGCACTAGACCAATGACAGTTATGTATAACTTTTATCAGTAATTCAGTAAACAAGAACTTAGTGATAGCACAGAAGAAATAATAGTAATAACACACACACACACACACACACACACACACACACACACACACACACACACACATACACACACACACACACACACACACAAACACACATGCACACTCGCACACTTAAGTCATTATTCAAATCAAATCAAATCAAAATTTTTTATTCATATAGGTATCACTGATACACTTATGCACGTCATTTTTTTAATCTACCAGCTTTTCGGAAAGGTGCTTTGTCATGGAGGAGAAGAAAAGCCGAAAGAAACTCCTCGCGCATCTTTTAAAATCATGAAAAGTTACATAATATCTTCTAACCTACGCGGAACTGGATGCGGCACTAATTTCCAGGAGTCTTTGTCATTAATATATTCATTTATGCTATAGTATCCTTTTCCTACTAGCTGAGATTTCACATATCTCTTAAACATTTGGATAGGTAAATCACGTACTGACTTGGGTAATTTATTAAAAAAACGTACACCGAGCCCCATATAAGAGCGTTGTACCCTATTTAAGCGAAAAGATGACGTCACCAAATTATGTCTGTTTCTAGTTAGATGATTATGCGTATTACTATTCTGCTTGAACATACCTAAGTTGTTTTTAGGGTTCCGTAGCCGAATGGCAAAAAACGGAACCCTTATAGATTCGTCATGTCTGTCTGTCTGTCTGTCTGTCTGTCTGTCTGTCTGTCTGTCCGTCCGTATGTCACAGCCACTTTTTTCCGAAACTATAAGAGCTATACTGTTGAAACTTGGTAAGTAGATGTATTCTGTGAACCGCATTAAGATTTTCACACAAAAATAGAAAGAAAACAATAAATTTTGGGGGTTCCCCATACTTAGAACTGAAACTCAAAAATGTTTTTTTCATCAAACCCATACGTGTGGGGTATCTATGGATAGGTCTTCAAAAATGATATTGAGGTTTCTAATATCATTTTTTTCTAAACTGAATAGTTTGCGCGAGAGACACTTCCAAAGTGGTAAAATGTGTGTCCCCCCCCCTGTAACTTCTGAAATAAGAGAATGATAAAACTAAAAAAAATATATGATGTACATTACTATGCAAACTTCCAACGAAAATTGGTTTGAACGAGATCTAGTAAGTAGTTTTTTTTCAATACGTCATAAATCGTAAACCACAAAAAACATTGATCAAAGTTACAACGAACTAAAATAACTTTTATATTATGTTACTTGCTGCTACGGAACCCTTCATGGGCGAGTCCGACTCGCACTTGGCCGCTTTTTTACGAATATAATATTGCTGTAAATAAATTGAGAGGCTACTGTTAATATGCCTATTTCTTTAAATTTCTCACGCAGAGAATCACGTGATTTTAATTTATAAATGGCTCTGATTGCCCTTTTCTGCAAAACAAATATAGAATCAATGTTAGCCGCTGAGCCCCACATCAATATACCATAGGACATAAGACTATGAAAGTATGCAAAATAAACAAGTTTAGCAGTTTCTACATCGGTAAACTGTCTTAACTTTCTAATGGCATAAACTGACCTACTTAGCTTACTCGCGAGAGCCGTTATATGGGTGCCCCATTGTAGTTTAGAATCTAAGGTGACACCCAAGAAAACTGTGGATTTTTCCATAGTTAGAATTTCATTATTTAATTTGAGGCTTTTACTAACATTCCGTACATTAGGTTAGTGTAAATTCAACACACTTAGTTTTTTTAGAATTAAGCAGCAAATTATTTGTTGTAAACCAGTGTGATAAACGAGACAGAGCACTGTTTACATCGTCAAAATTCGTTTTATTTCTATTCGTCTTAAATATAAGGGAAGTATCATCAGCAAACAGGACAATCTCTGCATGTTTCTTAATATTGTAATAGATTTAATTGTAATAGATTGTGATAGATTATTGTAATAGATTTAATTGTAATAGATTGTGATAGATTATTGTAATAGATTTAAGGTATTTTTTGTATTCCTTGCTTCTCCGAGGTGGGCGTAAATAGCGGCGACACAGTTTAAACTATTGTCGATGTTTACGTTACGATCATTTAAATTGTGAAACTGTTTTTTGTGACAAATAAATCTTTAAATCTTTTCTTTTTTAATTATAATAAGTAGTGATAGTTGGTTTCCTAATAGCAGTTTGTATCACATTAATGAACACTATAAATTTTTCAATTAAGATAACGTCATGTCAATGTAAGGACACAATTATAAACACAGCGAATTACTCGTAATGTTTTTATAGACTTACATCCAATTAAGATAATTTTTATAGCTGAACATAACTTTTGTTTTTATTCTTGCAAGAAGTCGACATTCCTACGTTTATATGTTCACCATAGTTATTAGCCATAATAAGTATTATTTTCTATGGGTTTACTTGTATCTTAAGGCGTTAAATAACATAACATAAATACATAAAATATATTTTTAGTAATGCTTTAGTATTTTTTAGCTGTTTTAATAAATAATTACATTTCTTCTTTATAGTTTAAGTAAAATGGGTACCTAAAATAATAAAATTAGGAACACACATTACAAAACATTTCGGACAGTATAATGATTTATTATTTCAGCTGCTGGTACCTGCTATATAGAAAATTACCCAAAGCGAAAAGAGTGTAGTCACTATATCTATACATCTATACAAATAAATAAAATTGGAGTGTCTGTTTGTAATATTAAAATAACTGCTTTTTACTAAGTGCATTTGGATGTATCACGGTACATATATCAAAACATCATTTTTTACAATTTTTGTCTCTCTGTCTGTCTGTCTGTTTGTTCCGGCTAATCTCTGAAATGGCTGGACCGATTTTGACGGGACTTTCACTGACAGATAGCTGATGTAACATGTAGTAACTTAGACTACTTTTAGTTTAGAAAAAAAAAGTTTGTTAGGCGACACGAAGTTCGCCGAGTCAGCTAGTCTAAAATATAATTCATATGAAATTTAGATCAAAAGCACTTAAAAAGAAAGCCGCGCTCTGTATGAATGAGTTTAAGGCGAATTAATGTCGTCCCTAATCCGGAGACTCCTTTGAGACCTCATTGAAAGGGTCCTAGAGTACCTTGTTCAACTTATTTCTGTAACATGACATATTTCATGGAATTCTTTTACTTTTATTTTGATTTAAATCCTTAATCCTGGCGTATTCAGACGTGACGTTTGGATTCAGAATGTCCAATGCCCAAAATGTCCAATTCGTATAGCCAACTAGCTACCACCCTTTTAAGAGGTGCTTGAGAGTCAGTTCCATGTTTCTTTTTCTCTTTTCTTCCGTGGTCATCGACGCATCGGTGATGCCTTTGGTGTTGATGTACATGGACGATGATGACTCTTACCATCTGTCAGGAGACTCGATGAGAAATAGGATAAGTAATATATGTGTGTATTGTGGAGCTGCTTCAAATGTATAGAACTGAAAAACTTTATCTATCAAAATCCCATGACATCCATTCCATTAATAAAAAACATCTCTTCTATTTTCCTAGCAGCCATTTTTATAAAATATAAACTGGGCGCTGGGCAGCTAGGCTGCTGGGGGAAGGCAATTTGTCAAAGTGATATCTCACATATACTACAGAGAAACAGCTAGGTATGTCGACGTAGATTGTTTCTAGACAATACATCACTAAATAACTCAAATGCATAATACGTAAGGAAACAAGTCTATGAATATAAGAAACGAGTAACCGCCCTCGCTTTGCTTCGGTTTTCTTATTTTTTGACACCTTGGATTATTGGAGTTTTATTAAGGATCCCAAATTTTTTTAAATATAATATAGCCTATGTTACTCGGGGATAGTGTAGCTTCACAACAGTGAAACAATTTTTCGAATCGGTTCAGTAGTTTCGGAGCCTATTCAATGCAAACAAATCTTTCCTCTTTATATATTAGTATAGATTAAAATGGAAAATCTGTGTTTAATGATGACAGTAAACATCCTAAAATGAGTTAAACTAACAAGTAGGTACCTAAGATTTATATACAAGATTTTATATTAAGTACAAATATCTGGATGACCGAGCTTTGCTGGGAATTTTAGTATTGCTTAACAACGCCCTCTACTGAAGCAGCTCTGTGTCGTTAAAGCAGTTAGTTGCTTCCAATAATAATAGTATTATTACACGCCAATAGATGTCAGGAAGAGTCAATGATATTGTAGCACATTTCATTGCTTAAAAACACAGATAAAATGACATTTTTTAAAAATGAATCCTAGTTAGATCGATTAATAGTCGTAGCACACATATCAACTCGTAAACGGAACGTAAACGTATCAACTCTTGCATTTCAGTATTCTTTGTATGAAACTCCCTACTGTAAAGCACACTTATCGGAATCGTAACGTAATCACCTCGCCTCGAGACAAGCTCACGAACCGCGGTACGGTGCGTGGACGACTTGCCGTACCCGCGCTTACGTCTCACCGTACGCTATCCTTCGACTTTCCGTTTCCTCGTGCACGCCCCCCGCCGCGGCTATCGCTGCGTCTGTGTTTTATTGAATTTGCAACCCGCCTAGCCGTCAACCAGCGGCCGGCGAGCCGTAAGCGCGGCGTCGCCTAACCGTAGCCGAGTCGACTCGGAGCTGCTGGTCGGTTGGTAACGCGCTTACGTTAGGTTGATGCTTGGTTGACGGCGAGACGATCCGGTGACGATCCCTTTCCGAGTTGATATGTGTGCTACGACCATAATCGCCCCCGAAACCCCCTACATACAAAATTTCATGAAAATCGTAGGCGCCGTTGCCGAGATTCCGAGAATATTTATATTTATACACAAGAATTGCTCGTTTAAAGGTATTAGATAAATTATGTACTGTCATGTCTTCTGTGGTATAGGATAACATAGTACCTAGTCATTAAACGCTCACAGCACAGACTTACACTCATGTACGAGATTTTCTGGAGCACGCATTGAACAAACGCATGCCACAAAATGTGAATCATATTCGAAACCCTCATAAGACTACTATTACTCTACTAACTGGTCTGCAAAGTTCAGTGAAAAACATACAAAGTCACCAAAAACACCGAATGGTGCTTCCATCACCTGTCCGGCTGTTGTCTGTCATCGGTTAAATTGAAAACAATGGAGTCTGGCGCCGCGCCAGGATAACGCGTTAAAAAGCACGTCTGGACGT
This sequence comes from Thymelicus acteon, assembly GCA_951805285.1. Taxonomy (NCBI): domain Eukaryota; kingdom Metazoa; phylum Arthropoda; class Insecta; order Lepidoptera; family Hesperiidae; genus Thymelicus; species Thymelicus acteon. Next base: position 4,785,961 of record OX638227.1, on the reverse strand, counting down.
TCGCTGCACTTTAAAAGTCATGCCTTTTACTACCTTTTGATATCACGGCGAGCGTACTGTATGTATTTGTGCGAATTCAGGGAAGATTAGAACCACAGGGGATTATGCAAATTTTTTTAGGAATAAAAGCGAACAGGGAAACCTATTTCCATTTCTCTGATAACGCAGAGTTGGAATCGGTGGATTTAGCTAGAGGCATGGAACATAGAATCTTTTGACTTGAAAGCTGATTCTTTCTTTCTTTCTCTTTCTTCTTGGTCGGCAATGCATCGGTGATGGTACTTACCATCAGGTGGATCGTAGCTCGTTGGCTCGGCTAGTTATAAAAAAAGAAATTTCCACAGAAGTAGCATTAAACACTTGGAAATTCATCCCCTATATTTAAATAAATTTAATCATATTGGTATTTTTTTATTCTGCCACTGAAATGAGTAAAAGACTAATAAAATAAAACTATAATGATATTTTTATTCATCCATAAAGACAGAAAAACTATCGTATTTTTTAATAAAAACATAAACAGTGCTACATGGAATTAAATTACAAATTTAATAAATTTTCGAATAAAATTTATTGCTAGCTACTAAAATTCTCTGAACATCGCTTGTTACAAAACACGGTTGACTCTTCTCATTTATTTTGAGTATCTAATATGACTGGATAGTTGTAGACAAGTAGGTACGTTAATTGCGGTTTTAAATTTATTGAGGGCAGAAATTTTACCCGAGTGAGTTTGGGATGAAATTCCAGGTCTAAGGGAAATTAGGACATTGCATATGCAGAGTTTAATATTATAAAATGACTAGCTAACCGGGCAAACGTTGTTCTGCCAATAATTTTTTAGGGGTAGGGGGATGAAAAATAGATGTTGTCCGATTCTCAACCCTAGCCGATATGCACGCAAAGATTCATGAAAATCGGTCGAGCCGTTTCGGAGGAGTTAAACTTCTAACACCGTGACACGAGAATTTATATTAGATATATTCGTGATGTAAGTGTAACTAAGATATGTACCCGTATTGGGGCGGCTTAGAATACTAACCCCAATCCCACGCCGGATTGGTGTCATAAAAGGCGACTAAATCTGGCCCGCTGGTGGTAGGGCCCCTCGAGGGATTATATTGATAATATTGATTTTAACTGTTAATTAATACCATTATTACTAGTGTTGCTGATGTCCATGGGCGACGACAGCCACTTATCATCAGGTGGATCGTCAGCTCGTTTACTGGCTATTTCCATAAAAAAAACTGGATGGGGATAGCTCGTGTAATTTGACATCGAATGAAAGTATAAATCATGAAATCATCCGTTTTTATATTGGGTGTAACCTTAGATTTTAGACGGCAGAGAACTTCACTTTTGCCGTAAACAAAATAAGTCAGTAGTCTATAAGAAAGATAAGGCAATTTACTAAGGTACAAATTGTACCCATTTTCATAGTAATGTCTTACGGTATCTTGACTGGGACAGCAGCTGACATTGATTAAAATATTTAACTTATCAATGTGTCCATTAGAGCAAGACATTAATTAAAATCTCTAACGCCCCAACTCAGAACCACTAACGGTTACTTAAATCGCTCCTTAGTAAAGAATCACCATACAAATTCTGTACAGAAGCGATTTAAGTAACCGTCAGTGACTCTGAATTGAGGCGAATGAGTTTTAACGGAAAAAAAGTAAATATCAAAATTAAAAAAAGCATTTGAGACTTGGTTAATTTCAAAACAATAAGACAAAGTTAATTCTGTGTAATACAGTATTAAAATTCACCTTATAAATAGCACCTTGACATAGTAACTACATCCATTGTTCCGCCCTTATTTAGATGTCCCTAGGAAAGCAATTTATACTTGATTCTAGTTTGAGATTATCCTAAACGAGAAATCTCATTTCCACTACAGAGCTACTGGGAGGTAAACGACTTATTCCACTACGGAAATGAAGTGGTTACGAAAAATATTTATTTCAAGTTAGATTCAAATGAAGCCTTTTACGAATATGGAGTGTTTTTAAAGTTTTTAACTGAGTTTTAGTGCAATTTAGACTCGTGAATGGGTTTTTTTATATACATTTTTTGTACATTATATTAATATCACAAGAAAACTTCATGCTTCCATCTATTTGGCTCTGCATTTCATGTCACTCAGCAATGATAGAGATTAATACACTATTAATCTCTATCATTGCCAAGTTATTTTTTTTTATGTTTCAGCCGTTATTTAAACACATTGAATTTTATTCTCAACTTGTAAATACCCTTATTTCGGATCCAGAAACTTATACCTTAAGTACCCATACTTGAAAAATGGTTTAGAATTATTTATTTTAAAATTAAGTATTTTCAAACACAAAATTGACTTAGTATCAAAGATGAAGGAAGCTATCCACCCTGAAAGTTTTAGTAAAACATCCTAAAACCTTTATAAAGTACTCACTACTATACATAACTCACTACTACGCATAATTTCAACTTCTGCAGCAGAATAGGTCTTCAGCAAAACTTTCAACATGCAAATCGCTTTCCGGAAATTTTCCGCAACGTTATTTAGTTTGGGAATTGCAAAATATTTTCAATCGTTATGTTATTTCATGCTTTTTACTTTGTCATTTTTTTAATCGAATTTGAAGTAGAATTGGAAGCATAATTGATTAAGCACAAAATTCGTCCATCATTTTATCAATAGTACTACTTGTTAATAGTATATTATTTTTATGCGTTATGGTATTCCAATTTTTTATTTGTGTGGAGAAATAAAACCTTATATAAATTTAAAGTAGGTACGTACATCATAGGTCTTAATGTAAAAAGGTGAACTAGATTTTGTTTCGGATTTTTTTTATGCCTTAAGCAGGCAAACGAGCAGACGGGTCACCTGATGGTAAGTGATCACCGCCGCCCATGGGCATTAGTAACACCGAGGGCGTCACCAATGCGTTGCCGGCCTCGAAGAAAACAATAGACCCGCTTCTTAAAGGACCCCATGTCATAGCTTAGTGAGAACACCGATGAAATTACGTGAATACCAAACTGTGGACGAACGCCAGGTAGGTATATAGTTGATGTTGATGGAACCCGGTAGGTACGTGATGCGCCGTGACGGAAACCAACCGCAGGGATTAAGCCGAACAGTTCTTCAGAACATTCCCCGTTGTACAGACGGTAGAATACACATAGGGAGCCTACGTGAGAAGCGACGTACAGGCTACGTCTCTCCGCAACTCAAGCGATTCTAATCCAACAAACAGCTTGGGATCGTCGACCAACGAACGTTTTACCATCACGCTTGCATGAGTATACAACAACAACAAACATGGAGTAAGGTAAGGTAAGACGAAAGTAAAGCCCAATGCATACGTAACGGGTTTTTCCCCGTACGGGACGGGAACGGGGCATAAATATACGTGCGTCCCCGTTCCCGTCCCGCACGGGATTCCGCTGCGTAAGCACTATCGTATACATTTTCTATGAAACGATGTTTCCAAAACTTCACGTCCCGTCCCGTACGGAAAAACCCCGTTACGTATGCATTGGGCTTAAAATGAATACGAGAAAAAACGATAATAATATGTCCTAAAGTGGAAAGTTTCACTTCGCACGTGTTTACCTAAACTAACACGCTCATCCTTGTTTCGCGTATGTCGTCGTATAAAAATAAACTACATTTATATAATATCATGAACGTCTTAACGAAAATGCTAACGGAAAGCCAAATACAATCCACCCTATCCTACGAGCTTGAACGCTGTTATCGTATAAAACAACTCAATAAAAGGTCGAAAGGCAAAATAGGAGTCAATTCCCCAGAGAAGTGCCACTAGAAAAAGCGTTAGAGATAACCCGGCCGTCGTATAAAAATCTCAGTGCCAGTGTATTACGTAGCGTTAGTTTCTAAAACGAACTGCAGCTGGCAAACAGGATAAACACTGTCTCTTGTTGCGGTCAGCCTAAGGTTCATTACGCACTGGGCAGTTATGACGCGCGACGCGTGGCGTGCAACTTCAGCGAACAACAGAGTAGGTACTTAATTTCTAGGATTTAGCTGATAAGCGAGCAGAAGAGCCACTTGATAGTAGATGATAGTACGTCAGCCATCAACATCTGTAACTTCAAAGGCAAGGCAGTGACATCAGGAACATCAAAGGCAAAGTTGCTGACCAAAAATGACGCTCCTTTCTAACTGGTAGCAAATTATTTCAGACTCCAACCCTGCTTCCAAAAAATGTTAATTTTTTGAACCCGAGACACAGTCCCCCGAGACAAGGTCACTTCCAACTGGGCCAAAGATTAATCTACTCGTAATTCTAATATAAAAAATATTTTTATTTTACGGCAAATAAAACGCTTAGTACACAACAAGCTTTTTGTAACATTCTACTGCTTAAGGAAAATAGTTTTGTTTACATTTTGTTGAGTGAGGAAGTCTTTGTTTAGTCTGGATGAGCACATTGTTATTCAGTGTGTAGCGAAACGTTGAAATTTTATTCGTATTAAACAGAAAGATACGAACGAGAAAATAAAAATGGTGGTATTTGAGACTATAGAGAAGTTTAAATATTCAATGTATGCCAATACCTATACAGTATAATGACAAGATCCTAAAACACAATTTTGCCAAACAAGATTACGAAGAAGATTTGGATATGAAAGGGTTCATCATTGGATGACAATTTTGTCGTTTTTGAAGCTTCATAACTTCTATAGTAATTGATTTATTTAAAAAAAAACGAAACATACCGACATGGCAGACGTAGAGATGTGATGAGAGAGATGAGAGGGAGGAAACAGAAAAATACGTGCTCCGGTGCTCCGATATCCTCTTAAACACGCATGGTATCGGTGTGCAACTTCGACCAATGATAGGGCGCAGTTCACCGAGATATGTCAAGTGATCTGTCTTCAGATACCACTTCGAAGCTTGCCTAAGTATAAGTATAAGTTTATCTATAAGTATATATAACCTTCTTCTTGATGCCTAGGGTGTTACTAATGTCCATGAGCGACGGTAACTACTTACCCTCAGGAGGCTCCTCTGTCCGTTGTCGGATATTTACATACAAAAAACCTTTCGAATGCTAATCTCGAAGGACGGTTCAAGGGAAAAGGTTGACGGCATACGACTCAAGTCGGTCATTATCCTCCAACAAACAATTAAATTAGAACTATGTCGCAGTAAACCTCAATACTACTTTCATTACAACGAACATCGGAGTGAAACGAAACAGTTGTACGACATTTATTAATGAGATCCGCGTTTCTATTCCTTTAATAACTTTGCTCGCTTGTTCCATTAATGTAAATTACTGTAAATCGATTGAGGTAGGTAATACGATAATGTAGGTATTGACTACAAATTCGGTTTTAATGAAATAGCAGTGGCTTTGTGGTTTAAATGTTGGTATAATGATGATACATATACCTAATAATAACGCTAGGCACTTATAAAGTTACCCTAAGATTCACTGTGTCGTGGGTGTCATGGACAAATACATAAAGACAAGTACATAGAACACATTCAGAACGAGTAAATAAATTTAACACGTCACTGGTAATCGAAACCCTTTGAATGGCGGTCCGGTATGGTAATTAATGCGCCATACGGGTCGTCAAATGATCAGAGGACCTGGTATTAATCATTTTTGGAATAAAGAAATACCTCTTTATTCTCTTTCCTTTCTTTCCTGACAACGCATATAATAATACCATAGATGTTACTGATGACCAATTACCATCAAGTAGCTCTTAGTCTGCTCATTAATCGGCAATTTGCATAATAACAATGTGAATTTTACCAAGAAAAAAATAACTTCAAAATAACTCAAAAACTACTCGCCAGATCTAGCTCTTTAAGTGAGACCACATAACCCACCCAAATGTTACCATGTACGGAATTTTTCGCTTTCTTTCTTATCTAAAACGAAATCAAGTTCTAAGCTACAGGGTGTGTTCTAAGCCGCTAGGGGGTTCAGTGCAGATTGAATCACATAATTTGCAAGCAAGCGCCCGCAGATCGGAACGACTCCCTGGGGGATTCCTTGCTCTTGTTAACGATTTGGTTTTTTTAGCACAAACTTCTGCAAGGGATAAGCTTTTTATTCGTAGCCTTGTTTCGCTACGGTTATCTTAAACGTTGCTTAGTAAGCTTAATAGTGCCATCCGAAGCAATTGTTACACATTTTAAGAGGCGCGAGTTAAAATTTAATTTTAAGCAAATGGTGCCACATGTTATTTTTTTTTGATCTTCATGATGCCCTAAATACATGTGACTAAAAACATCACAAAAGAGTATCTTAAAATACATTTAATCCCAGGTAACAACTTTATAATATACTAGTAGTGGACTAGTGGATACCCGGCGTGTTCCACTACGCTAAAAAATGAAACAAAAATATCTGGCTTGCTTTCTATAAGAGAGAGAGAGCGAGACAGACAGAGAAACATGCGCCGACTTGTAACGACGCCGCACGAGTTGTAACGACGGCAAAAAGTGTCGTTACAACTTTTTCCTCTTAATTTTTTCCGTCTAGCTCCCTTTCGCAACGCGCGATAAGGAACTTCATTCCAAAAATCTGATGAGAATGACAGATCAGTGTTATATGTGTTGACGTTGACGGTGAGGCGCCATCTTTACATTATTATCTTCGAATTATTATATGGGAAAAGTGAAAAATTTACTTTACAAATGGACCGAATGTACCTAATGCATTATTTTAGCAGTCTCAAACCACCTTCGGATTACTGCCTTCCAAATGAAACCATTTTGAGGCATATCGGTTGGATAGTATTAGTCTTTAAAGGACATCCGTAATAACATTTGTGTTTTATATATATATATACATACATTATATATATTTTATATGTACAGATTAATAACTACAACAATTCCTTTCAGCCACTTTGATAGGTTGTTCAATGGCCTTGAGTCTAAAGCCTGACGAATTCAATTACTCGTATAAAATGTATTAATTGCTCTTGGAAGCCACAAAGCGGTCAAGAGCCATTCACTTAATTGTAGACAAACACTTGGAGTTACGAACAAGGTTTTTTAACATCAAAATGTTATATTTTAAAGTAGATAAGAAGATGTGCCACCTGATTTTATTTATTTATTTATTTATCTTTATCAGATACACCATTGACTTATCACTATGCATTGATAACTAAATAAATTGTTACGATTGATCCATCCAGTGTGATTTGTCTTCTGAGGCGTATACAACTTTTATTGTTAGTAGCAGCTAACACAATTTTTATGTCAAAACCAAAAAAAATACTTTAATAAGAGACTGAAAATTTGTATGATATTTTTTGATATTAAAGCTAGACAACCTGATGGTAAATAATATAATAGTTTAAAAAACTAAATACACGGTTTTATAGTATCAACTAGCTGACCCGGCGAACTTCGTATCGCCTATTTTTATTTTTTAAATACAAGTAACCTAAGTTATTCCTTCTTACATTAGCTATCTGCCAGTGAAAGTCCCGTCAAAATCGGTCCAGCCATTTCAGAGATTAGCCGGAACCAACAGACAGACAAAAAATGTAAAAAAATGTTGTTTTGGTATATGTACCGTGTATACATCCAAATGCACTTAGTAAAAAGCAGTTATATTAATATTAAGTACACAACAGTCACTCCAATTTTATTTATTTGTATAGATAATTACAAAAATATTGGCATTATTATTATTATTATGTTCATAATACTTGGATTCATAAACGTGGCTTTATTAAAACATAAATTACGATCGTTATTAGTTTCCGTGAAAGCATGATCAGAATTCATTACGGAGATTAAAGCCCTGTTCTAATGAAACGTCAATATATTTTGTATAAATACAGATTAACATAAGGTCCGATTTCTACAGAAAGAGTTAGGAGAGATGACGGTTACAATTGAGGAATTAAAAATAAATAGAATAAGATATTTTTTTTTGTATTCAAGAGAAGAGTGAATAGGCATTTATTAAGTTAGTGCGTTCACCATCTTGGACTTCATCGCCACTTACCATCAGGTGGGATCGCTGTCAAGTACTAACTTATTTCATATTAAAAAAAAATTGGCGCTTACGACTGAATTATTATTTTTATTCTCATACAAACGCCCGTTTTTACCCCATAAAAGAATTTAAGAATTAAAGAGGTCCTAGGGTACTAGGTTGCTAGTGGCGTTCCCCCGTTCTCCTTTCAAAATCGAACAAATCCATTGAAAATTGAAGCCGATCGGCGCCAATTTATTAAGACATACATTGCGTTCGCGGTGTCGGTTCTATATGCTAGTAATAATACTTCAATGCATACAATACCTAATTTTAGTAAGTCGCTAACCAGCACCGTAAACCACAAATTACTAGTAAGTACTTACAGAAGCAAATATTGAAAGTGGGGGGCTAAAGTTATCAAAAGAAATTGAAATAATACAATATTAGAAAGGTTGAGGCCATAGAAAGTACATAAATATTTACTAAATAATATGAGTGTCGACGCTTTAATAAAACCAGAGGCCAATGTTCTGGCTAACTGTAATGTAATAGGTCATGTTAGATAAATATCTATAATAACAGCAATCTAGGTCCACCGACGATCCTAATCCTGTGATAAAATCCTCGGAATATGTAAAGTAGATACCTCACGGGAAATTAGCGTGCAAATGAGTTTTGGGATTTACCAAACTAAATAATATAGATAAATATATTCGTTAAAAGGAGTTTAGTAGGAAACCCTATTTTCTTATTTTCCGTGGGCAAAGCTGACCAATTATTTTTGCCTTCGCTAATCAAATGATAATTATTTCTATGAAGCAATTTATTTTAAAAAATCTACACGAAATTCAAAATAATTGAAATGTAAAAAAAATATTGACCGAAAAAAATAGGTAAACTAACGATTGAAAACAATTAAATATCCAGTAGCCTTAACATAATAATTATTTAATGAAAAAAGCCAAGAAACAAACGGATGTGTGGCGGCAATAAACGAATTACAAACACCCTGTTAAAAAAGAACAAACGAACGAGGAATCTGTTTTTAATTGTTTGCTCGTTTCATATTAATTATTATTTTAGGAGGAATAGGTAAATTATTCAAATGGCAAATGAATTGTTAAAGCAAGGTCTCAAGTTACAAATCCTAGCGAAAAACAAAGGCACAAACACTGAAGTATAAATAGTACAATGTAAAGTACCGAACAGACATCGCGAACTTTATTTCACGCCGGGAGGTTCTATTTTCAAAATCGAGCTCCCGTTCTCTTTTCAAAATCGACCGAATTCACTGAATACTGTAGCCAATTGGCTACAGTTCATTGCGCAAACATCACGTTCGCGGTGTCAGTTCTATACGCTCGTAATAATAGTGCAATGGGCACAAACATAATTTTCGTCCCCGACAGTTACCGATTACAATATCAATAAAACTTCACTAGCGCCATCTGTCAACTGTCTATCATTTGAGCCGTACAGATAAAAAACAGGCGGGAGATAAACTTTTCACATCTGTACAATGTCACCGGGCGCCATAAATAACGAGTGGGTTTTAAATTTCATAGCGAACGATCCCAGCGGTACCGTCGGTAATGCCGATTCCATGATTCATGGACTACGAATGTACCGGAACTGCGATAAAATAACATCAGCTACAGTTAGCAAATATAGTTCTCATTGTTCTCAATAAAAATGATTTTATTTAATTTCACCTGTCAAATCTTGCACGTTATTTGACCCCTTTCCCTGAGTTTCACTAAGTCGAAATTGTGTATCATCCATATTATAACTAGGGTTGCCACCTTTTTTGAAGGTAAAATAGTATTGTTTTTTAAACATTGCAAAAAATATAGTACCTACTATTGGGAAATTCAAGGAAAAAAATAGTACACATTTATTTTTAGTACTATAACGCGACCCTAGTAATAAAACGCGCCGAAAAATACCTAGCAACAGCGCGCGAACGCAGCGGCCATTTTTGTGCCGAAGCCAGTGAGCCGGCGACCGCGGAGCGACAAAGTGACGTCTCGCGACACGCACACCCGGTCCCGGAGACACGCGTTTCACACCGTAAATGATATTACATGTACTCGTTTAATTGTATAACAATCGCAACTGTAACCCTATGAATAAGTAATAAACGATATTTAACGATCTTCAGTTATAATGGCTCCCAACTAGTGGCGTTGTGATCGAAGAAAAAACCGAGTATTCATACGAAGCGTCGTTCGTTAATAATACCTAACTTTCGATTCCGTAAACTGAATATTCTCGAGTGTTCGTGTAATAACGGGAAGAGACTCGCGTGATTCTGTTTTACGTGTCGAGGATAACTCCACGTAACCAGGAGTCGTCGAGGAGGAGGAGTTACGCAGGCACGATACCTATTAACCGCTTCGCGTCGTGCTCGTCACCGTTTCAACCACTGCCTATCCGTGTGTGATGATGTCGCCACGAAGGGGACGAAGTAGGAAAAACGAGGAGGACAGTGCAGACGAAGGAGGAGCAGGAAGTAACGTGACCATGTCGGAGGATCAGCTCACCAACCTCGTCGCATCTATTACGAGGAGTCAGGCGGAGACGAATCGCCTACTCATCGAAAATCTATTTTCATCATGTCGTGGTCCAGTGCTGGCGGATGGAACCAGCACCCCTACACCGACGGTACCATCTCCATTCACCACGACGCGCCCCGGTAGCTTCGCGAAGTGCACGGCGCGCTTCGACGGCACTGCTACTGGCGACGCCGCGGCCGGCGACACCCTGGAGGCCTTCATCGATGCCGTGCTCGTATATAAGGAGTGCACCAGCGTCACCGAAGAGCATGCCTTGAAGGGACTCCCCATGTTGTTGACCGGTAACGCCGCTGTCTGGTGGCAAGGCGTGAAGAGCGAGGTGACGTCATGGGAGGAGGCGCTGACGCGACTTCGGAGCATGTACGGAGCCCCGAGGCCCGCTTACAAAATTTTTCGCGACGTGTGTAGTGTGGATCAACGTAGTGATGAACGTGGTGATGTGTTTGTTACGCGTAAACGTGCATTATTATCTAAGTTACCGTATAGTTTAAGTGTAGTGGCTAAGTTAGATCTTATTTATGGTATGTTAAACTATAAAATAAGGAAGCGAGTGCCGCGTGACTCGGTGTGCGATCTCGATCAGCTGGTAGGAAAGGTTAGGTTAGCGGAAGAAGCGTTAGCAGAAGTAAACGAAGCAGAAGCGTGTAACACCTCGCGGCCGCGTAACAAACCCTTTAATGCGAGCGGTATCTCAAATAACCCTCCAGTAGTCGCGGTATCCGATACTTTTTCTAACTTTAGTATTAATAACCCTTCGAATGCGAATTCTTTACTTAACCCTTCGAAGGTGACTTGTTTACCTAACCCTATGAATGTCGGGTCGGTTAATAAAAATTTTTTGGCATCGAACGCAAATACGAAATTTAAACGTAATAGGCCTAAGTGTTTACGTTGTCGTATTTTTGGTCACACTTTCGAGGAGTGTAGGAATGTAACTTCGAAGCCGGACGAAGGTAACTCTAGTAAGACGGAGACGTTCGAATTACGTTGTTACGGTTGTGGTCAGCTGGGAGTGACGCGATCAAGATGCATTAAGTGTAAGGGCGCTACCGATGGAAGTGGTAAGGTCGATTTTCGTACTGCTTTTATTGATGGTGTTGATAATTTGCGCCCGACTATTTTTGTTGAGATCGCAGGTTTTAGGGGCGTCGCTATATTGGATACTGGTGCCACTCACTCCATAGCGAGCCCGACCCTATACAATCTATTGGTAAGTGTAGGTATAAAATTTATTGAAACGCAACGCAGCGTCGGACTTGCTGACGGATCCCAGCAAGTGCGCACCGCTTTAGAGTGTAAGGTAGAAGTCACCGTGATGGGCCGTAGGGTAATTACACCATTTATGGTCTTCCCTGATGCAGACACGAGGACACTTCTGGGAAGGGATTTTATCATCTCAGCTAATATCCTGCTGAACCTACCACAAGGTATGTGGAGTTTTTCTGATATTCCACAGCAGATGTACCTGTTTATCCAATCTGACGATACAGTCTGTACCAGCGATACGGAGCTGATGGAAGTCGACATGTCCAAACTATCACTTAGGGATGACGAGGGCACACGGTTGACTACAGACCAGAGAGCAGAGTTGAACGCGTTGTTGATAAGAAGAGCAGACCGTTTTGCCACCGAGGGCCCGCCGACTGAATACGCGGAGCACCGTATCAAGGTGAGTACAAAACAGGAACCCATAGCTTCTGCACCTTATCGACTGTCGCAAAACAAAAGGTCTCTCCTAGAACAGGAGTTAAAGAAGCTTTGTGACGCGGACATCATCGAGGAGTGTGAATCACCCTGGGCTGCGAATGTGGTGTTAGTTTCGAAGAAGGACGGCGGCGTTAGGCTTTGCATAGATTATCGCAAGCTGAACGCTGTCACAGAACCGGACCGATACCCGCTGCCCAGGATGGAAGACATACTCCATGCCGCAAAGACAACGAGTTACATGACCACTTGTGATCTCCGGTCAGGATACTTTCAAGTAAGAGTGCACCCTGATGACCGTGACAAAACGGCATTCGTGTCCCCCTTAGGCACTTTTAGGTTTAAAAGGATGCCCATGGGCTTGAGAAACTCTGGGGCGACGTTTCAACGCCTCATGGACCGGTTCAGGTCAGGCAGCAGTCTGTCGGATGTGTCAATTTTGGCATATTTAGACGATCTTATCATCCTATCGGAATCATTTACTAAACACCTGCAAGACCTGGAAGCCGTGTTTGACCGGTTAGAGCAATTTAATCTTCGAATCAATCGTGACAAGAGTCACTTCGCTCGTGATTCGGTGAAATTTCTAGGTCACGTGATTGTACCAGGTGGATTGCAGGCGGATCCCGACAAGACTAAAGCAATCTCTGCCATGACAGCACCGAGGGATGTCAAACATCTTAAGACGTTTCTACAAACATCAAGCTGGTTCAGGCGATTTATACCCAATTACGCCGAAGTAGCCAGACCATTAACCAACCTTCTCAAGAAGAATAGCACATGGGATTGGTCTTCGTCGCAGCATGACGCGTTTGAACACATAAAAGAACTGCTGGTGTCAGCGCCGATCCTACGTCAAGCTGATGAAACGAAACCTTTCACCTTGAGGACAGACAGTAGTGCTTATTGTCTCGGGGCAGTATTGATGCAGGGGGAGGGGCCTGATGAGCGGCCCATAGAGTACGCAAGCCGACTCCTGAATACTGCCGAGAAAAATTACACAACGACCGAGAGAGAAGCCCTCGCGGTTGTTTGGGCTATTAATAAGTACCGTGGTTATATCGAAGGATCTGAGGTAACGGTGAAATCTGATCATCAGCCATTACGTTGGCTGATGAACATCAAATCGCCGAGTGGCCGTCTAGCGAGGTGGACGCTAACGCTACAGGAATACAACCTACGGATCGACTATGTACCAGGTAAGTCCAACGCGATTGCTGACACCCTCTCTCGCCCTCCATGTACAGAGGAAGTTAATTGCGACTTACGTTTTGCTGAAGTCGACTTTCCATCTAGGAGCGCACGTGATGTTCGTGAGAACCAGCTGTCAGACCCCGAACTCCGAAAGATCATCGAAGAGTTGGAGAAACCCGATGAACCGTTTAGGGGGAGGAGTTGGGCTGACCGCGGGTTCACCATATCTGACGGAATTTTATACAGATACGGACCTGAAGTGGACGATGAGGAGACAGCTTGTCTAGTGGTCCCCGTTCATGAACGTGAGAAAGTCTTAGCTGACTACCACGATGCTCCAACTGCAGGACATCTCGGAGCAGAACGCACTTTCCATCGCCTGAGCTCAAAATTTTATTGGCCAGGGATGAGGCAGTATGTTACCCAATACATCAAAAAGTGCGTACCCTGCCAGAGGTACAAGGCTGACGTAAGAAAACCGGCTGGCCTTTTGCAGACCCCTGCGATGACACGCCGATTCGAGGTAATAGCCATCGATCTCTTCGGTCCATTGCCCGAAACATCGGACGGCAACAAATGGATCCTGATCGTAGAGGATGTTTGTACCCGATGGGTCGAGCTGTTCGCGCTAAAGAACCCTACGAGCCCAGAGTGTGCCAGGATCCTTATACATGAAGTCTTACTCAGGTATGGTGTGCCAAGGCGCGTACTCTCGGATAACGGCGTGCAGTTTATCAGCGAGGTCATGCAACAGGTTTGTCATGTATTTAGTATTACGCAGTCACTGATACCAAAGTATCATCCAGAGGCTAACCCAGTCGAGCGCAAGAATCGCGATTTGAAGCCGCAGCTCGCAATTCTAGTGGGTAAGGACCATAGCACCTGGGATACTCATTTGGCAGCCATCCGATTCGCCATGAATTCGGCTGTGACCAGTAGTACTGGATGTTCTCCTGCGTATTTGATGTTTGGACGCGAAGTTCGCGCCCCGGCTGACGCACTTACAGATATGAGGGCCATCGTCGAAAGTGAGAATGTCGTTACAACTCTCACCCCATATCTGCGAAGGTTATCCACTGCTCTTTTGGATGCGAGGGACGTACATGAAAGAGCCCAAACGGCCCAAAAGCAGTGCGCTGATAAAGGGCGTCGTCTAGCCCCGGATTACTCCGTAGGTGACCTCGTTCTTTTGAAAACCCAAGGTCCCAACGATGCGTGCCGAGGGCAGACTCCTAAATTCATCCCTAGGAGAGACGGGCCTTACAGGATCAAGAAGATCGCCAGCCCCACCACTTATGACTTAAGTAAGGTAAGTGATGGTGAAACTATAGGTCGTTACCACACCTCCCAGTTGACCCCATTCGTTGGCGACGTTCAACCTCCTATTAATGAGAAACGTAAGAGGGGAAGGCCGAAACGTTCCTAATCCAGTCGCGAGGGCGCTTTGTCTGGATTAGAGGGGGAGGATATAACGCGACCCTAGTAATAAAACGCGCCGAAAAATACCTAGCAACAGCGCGCGAACGCAGCGGCCATTTTTGTGCCGAAGCCAGTGAGCCGGCGACCGCGGAGCGACAAAGTGACGTCTCGCGACACGCACACCCGGTCCCGGAGACACGCGTTTCACACCGTAAATGATATTACATGTACTCGTTTAATTGTATAACAATCGCAACTGTAACCCTATGAATAAGTAATAAACGATATTTAACGATCTTCAGTTATAGTACTTATTTATTTTTCCATGTGTATTTGTTACACAAACAATTTCTTAGCTTTGATTAACAAAGTCTTATTATTTTTAAAATAATAGATAGTAAATAATGTACAAGAACGCTCATTTTGAAGTTGACGTTTATTTCTTTATTTGCCGTGACGTGTGACCAACGAATGACGTGAATGCGTTTCGTTCTGAAATTCCCAATGCTGCATTGCGGGTACGTTCTAGTCACAATAAAAAAAGCTCGACAACTGAATTACCGATGAAAATATAGTATTATTCGTACTATATTATTTTTCTATAACATAATTATAGTACAATTGACTGAAATATAGTACGATACTATATAATATAGTACCTACGGGTGGCAACCCTAATTATAACAGTGAATTTTCCTAGATAACTTGGATGTTTATTGGATGTTTACAATGATCCTAAAGGACGACAGCGATAATCTAATTTAGATTCAATTTATCCTGTCCTAAGCAATCATCCTAGAATTTTGGCAATCCTCCTATTTTTAGGGTTCCGTGCGAATTTCTAATTCCTACGAATTACTTTGTGAAACAATTTGTGTTTAAAAAATTGGTAATTACAGTGGTACATTAAAAGGCTAGACTTAATAAATTAACACCTATTAGGGTATCCAAAATTACTTGGCAACAGACATAGCAGCCAGGAAATTACATTGGCCTAAATCAACACAATACAACAGCCAAACGAACAGAACTATAATCCTATATGAAATTTTGGCAATATACCAAAAAAGTTGCTGGTACGATTTTAATATGTCGATGTGGGTGTGATCGATACTCAGTACTGGCAGAGGCATTGAATATATAAAATTTTGTAAGATGCTAATCTATACTAATATTATAAAGAGGAAAGATTTGATTGTTTATTTGCATTGAATAGGCTCCGAAACTACCGAACCGATTTGAAAAATTCTTTCACTGTTGTGAAGCTACACTATCCCCGAGTGACATAGGCTATAATATATTTTTTTAAATAGGGCTCCTTAATAAAACTCCAATAATGTAACCCAAGGTGTAAAAATATAAGAAAGCCGAAACAAAGCGAGGGCGGTTACTCACGTTAGATAAAGAGGGTCTGAAAGCTTAAGGGGGCGTCATAAGTCAAAGCCAACCTCATAAAACAAGATTTGTTTGAGTAAGGCTTGTCCTGTTGGCCCTGGCCTACTCGGGCTCTAAATGTCTCATTCTTGGCTGGCAACGCATCTGTGATGCCTTTGTCGCTGATATCCATGGGCGACAACAGCCAATCTTACCGTTTGTAAAAAATATCTTTTAACAAACAACGTCAAACAAATACACGCACCTTCCAAAATTTCTAGTAAATACATACTAGGGTACCTAACCTAGCTACTTCGTACAAAAATTCCCACAAACTCCCAGTAATGTGAGATAAAAGCGTCGTTTGCCGCCGAACGCGCACCAACGGATACTCGAACGCTTAGCCACTCAACGTAGAGAGGCTTACTGAGCTTAAATCATGGAGGATTGAGTAGAAGGAGGGCCGCCATCTTTGTTTATGAAAAGTGTCCGTAAAAACGCATCCAATTACGAGTAGCGCTGCGCTGCGGTCTACAACAGCTATGTTCATATCGTAGTCATTCCGACGCCAACGCTATTGTCGTAGGATGGTGGTAGGTACTTATAAATAAACAACCGACCAATTTCCGCTTGGTTTTGGCGCACTTTTTAAACAAAATATATTTGATAACGTTTTATAACATATAAATTCACATTACTAAAAATCACGTTTTCTCACAGCAGTATTTTGGTTATATTTACTAAAACATATGTAAGTCTACCATTACATTTGACTACGTAAATAGTTGAGGTTTTGTATCTGGGAATTATGGAGGGTATCATGAAATTTTTTAAATATTTGAACTCAGAAACTTCACTCCGTCTACAACGGCTATGTTCATGGTTCATATCGCTATTTGTCAGAAACTAGCGCCATTCTGGAATGGCCATTATTAGATCCTCTATTTTCAGTAATCAGCTAGACACTTTTTCAAGTTTCCCTTCACAGGAGATGGCCCTCCTTTTACTCAATTCTCCATGGCTTAAATCTTCTTTTAATTTTGTACTTTCCCAGCAAAATGTCCTGACGGGGTGAATTTTAGACAAAATTGGGGCTTAAGCTTTATCAATAAAGATCCAAGTAAGATAAGCTGTGTTAAATATAATCACAATGGAGTAAAAATAAATACCTATAGTTAAAACAAAAACCTTATTAGACAATATAGTTAATGTTTTAACATAAAACTAAATATTAAAACTACAAGCTACAACTCTTTATTTGTAAAAGGAATCAGTTATTAGCTAAGTTAATCATGTCGCTTTTTGGCCGTCGGTGTACGCACGGATCGTTAAAATTGTACTTTCACATATTTTTTTCCAAACGCGCGAAGAAACGCACTTCAATACCTAAGTATAGTTATCAAGATTTGTCCGAGGTGTTTTGTCCATTTTTCAAAATTTGTCCATTGACATCTGTGGACATTTACTCAGTCATCCAGGGCTTCTTGGCTATTTGCCACGAGTATAAATAACTTAAATTGCAGTTCCAGTTGACGGATTCAAGTCTATCATTAACTTAAAACAGTAATAAGGTATATTAACAGGCCCACGTTTCTACCAATTCGACTTAAACTGGTGCTCTTTTTAATTCGAAACTTAACTAATGTATTATGTATTTATCCAACTAAATTTCATTATATTAATTCACAGTTATGAAATTATTATCTAGTAACACTTTCAGTATCGGTTTTTAACACGTTGAAAATTTACTGTTCACCAAATAATTTGGATACGTGGGAGAATGTGAAAATAAGATTAAAATATTCCATTCATTACGTATGCACAAACAGTTTTAACATGCTAATATAAACAGTTTAATATCTCAAGACCGAACTCAGTTGGGAAAAGAAGCATTGAAATGTATTTTTGGCAACAAGTTTATATTTCTTGATATTCGTACGAAGCGTTCATAGCGAAACGACTTGTCAATTTAAGAGATCGAGCTAAGCAACTTCGAGTGTGGCTCCTAGGACTGCTACCAGCAAAACTTTATTCGACGCTTCAGTGCTTCACATCCAAACTATTGGACCTAGTATTTATACTAAGATAGCAGTCGTTAAGCTATGTTGGCGGCTATTCACATTAAGTAACACTCCAATATGTAACACTTTTTGAAGAGAAAAAATCCTCTTGATTAACATTGTGACGATGTGTCAAAAAATCCCGTTGAGCAAATGTGACACATCACTACAGGACTGTTTCCGTTGTCACATTTACACTGAGGTATAGCAGTGTCACACAATAGAAAACATGTATAATGGCATAGTTCCGATACTTCGGTTTACTGCCAACTACTCTGCTAACTGCATCAGAGCAGCATGCTAGAGTTTATACTCCATAAGAGGAAACCCTTGCCATTGAGGATCACTAATTGGTTGAAGCAAAACCCCTTTGACATTACAATACACCCTTTCCCTATAACTCAACTCAATCGCTTATTAATAAGCATAAAACTGAAAATGCCTTATTAACATTAAACAAATACTAAATGAAGGCTCGTGTAAAGCCCTGGTTTTCAAACTTATATCAACCACACCCTCCTTGAAGTTAATAAGTATCATATATGTAAATGACAAAGAACCAAGTTGTACAAAGTATGAATTCTTTATTTTTTATAGTAACAGAAATAAGTTACGCAAGCAATTATTGCTTTACTAACATAATTATTACCTGTATGAAAGATTAAATATTTGTGAAATTTGTCAAAACCTACTTTGGGTACTTTCATATGAATAGGAGACCGACTCTGCGGTCAAAATTCGTCCGTAAGTGGCAACGTCCGTACGTTACATTGACATTTGTGTAATACCTATTATGCGTATGTGTGTGTGTGTGTGTGTGTGTGTGTGTGTGTGTGTGTGTGCGTGCGTGCGTGCGTGCGTGCGTGCGTGCGTGCGTGCGTGCGTGCGTGCGTGCGTGCGTGCGTGCGTGCGTGCGTGCGTGCGTGCGTGTGTGCGTGCGTGTGTGCGTGTGTGAAATCAAAATGGTAAATGGTTGTGTGTGTAATGGTCATTTTTATTAAGTTTA